>JAOWBW010000414.1:381647-459274 GCA_026119855.1 Campanula takesimana
CGGAGAGATTCTTATCCATTCCATGCATGTTATAATTCATCACAAACTGATTATAACTTTTAGGCAATGAATTAAGAATGAGATCCGTGGCTAGCTCCAATAGGATTGGATAGCCAAGTTTCTCAAGGTGCTCTACATAACCTTTCATTTTCAGCATGTGAGGACTCACTTGTTGCCCTTCATTCATTTTGCAAGTAGTGAATGCAACAATGGTCTTGTACTTCTCTTGCCTAGCTTGCTCTTGAAACATGGCTCTTAACTCCACGTCTATCTCATAGGCTTCCAATGTTCCAAACTTTGTTGGAGTTTTGAGCACATAGTAGCAAGCATGAGACAGCTTACATCTCTAGAATCATTACGATGTTTCTTGTAACTGTCTCTTTCTGCCCTAGGGGCAGTAGGTTCTGGTTCAGCAGGAAGTGGTCCATTGAGAATGTACAACTTATCTTCTTGCCTTAGAACAATTCTTAGGCTACGGATCCAATCCATAAAGTTAGTACCATTCTCTTGGAGCTTATCCTTCTCAAGATCGATCGCAACGAAATTGATTGAGTGTTAGTAGTCATTATATACAAATATGCAAAATTTCCAAAATTTAATAAGCACCAATTTTCATTAAAGAAATAAACAATGTATTTTTCAAACGAAAATACTCCCACTAAATTATATAACCTTCTTATACATCCAATGTATAATATAATTAAAGGGTTAAGATCCCGCTTTAATTAATTTTAAGTCCGCTAAGGCGGATTACAAAAATCAAATTAATTAGGTAGACAACTCTTGTCAATCATATCTCATATGACTCTAGTTCCTTTTATGAGATTCTTTAAGAAATCATATTTCAAAAACATGTTAAATCTCATCTTTGCCCAGGCTCAAAAACTGTTTTGACGCCAATTAAGTCCAACCATTTAAACGTATAGTTAATGTGCCTCGCTAGGGCGTGCCCACATTATCTATCTTGCTCATACATAAATAAAGTCAATGCATCTCGCTAGGGCGAGTCTACATTAAATTCACTCATGCAATAACAAGTGTTTTAATCATGGCATGGCAATAAAAGACTTAAAACTTTCTTTGAAGGTTCATCACATATAGCATATAACACATTTATGAGCACATAATATAAACATGTTACGCATCAAGTTTAGCCACTAAATTAATCTCCATTAATTTAAGCATAATATTTATGTGTCATTAGTTTCTCTATAATTATGAGGATGAGACTCTTTGAACTTTGGTTATCATCTTCCAAATCAAGACAACAAGAAGTGCGGCCGAAACTAAGTCATAAGTCATCCACAATTCCGCACTAATTCAAAAAACTAAGAAAGTAGTCCATGTGGCCGAAACTAAGCAATAGATGGTCTCGATAAACGTAGGCCAATTGCATCCACAATTCCACATGGATCTCCAATCTTTGAATCAAGAACTTTGTTTCTCAATTTTAGCAATTATGAACTCTTCATAATTCTAACTTTGTTTTATCTTTGAAACTTTTGATTGCGATTAAGTTTTGGAAACACAATCTCGATGAACGTAGATTAGCCATCCAAACCTTAAGCCAATCTTAGAATCACAAGACTAAAACAAATAGGAAAATCAAACCCCAAGATCCACACTCAAACCAACTACCCAAAACCCATTCCAGATCAGCAGGTCTGGCTTGGTTCTGTTACTGGTTTAGTTGGAGCTTTGAAAATTCCAAATCTGATCAAAAGCAAAAAACAAAAGAAACCAGCATTCTGATTGCTTTGTGCGGCCGCCCAGAAATAACTGTGCGGTCGCCCAAACATGTGCGGCCGTCCACATTATTCTGTGCGGTGGCACAGGAGGATCAGAAGGCAATTTTAAAGTTCGAAAATTTATCTCAAAATTGTTTTTCCCCGATTATTAAAACCATGATCCAATCAGAATTAATAATCAAACAATTCAGAATCCATCATAATATTTATTGCGATTGAATCGTGCGATTAAAGTTGCAAAACAAAAAAACCACATAAAATCACATAACACATAAACATCATATAATCCAATATTCATATCATGTTAGGCACATAAACAATTTATATACACACAACATGATCTAAGTATTGAAATAATCAACATGAACGGGGCTCTGATACACTGTTGGGTTTCGTAGACACATGCGCAGCGGAAATAAGCATTCAAAATTTATGAAACCCAAAGCCCATAGATCCATTCATATGATTAGATCAAATACTTGCAATATGAATACTAGAAAACTAACCCTTGATGGCTTTGAATTTGGTCTTTGAACTTGGTGGAGAAATTGAAACTTTAATCACGAACAAGTAAGAACACGAACTCGAAGATGATAAGCTTCACCCTCTAGCGGTATCCACACCACGAACGAATATCAAGAACACTTGATCTTGGTTGCTAGACCAAATTGTGAAACACGTTTTCACAATCAATATGAACTATATGGAATTATGTTTGTGCATTATTTTGTTCTTCAATCTAGGATGTCTTAGAACAAAATAAAACTCTTTCAAACCCTTTTGGAGACTTGCACAAAAGCTATGATATGTTCTGGCCCGAATTTGGTTGTTTATATATAAGTTAGACCTATTCCAAATAGGAAACTTGTGTCTAAACCCGTCCAAAATTCTTTTCCTAATCAAATTAGGAAACCAGTCCCGACAGGGTGTGCGGCCGCCCAAAACCCTTGTGCGGTCGCACATCTATCTGGATGGTTTCTGGTACTATCTGACCCAAACTGTGCGGCCGCCCAACCCAGACTGTGCGGTCGCCCACTTGTCCAGATTTCCAGAAATTCCAAAATTCCAACATAGTCCTTATTTAAGATTCGTTCTATTGTGTGTGACCCTCTAGGATTATACTAAGTTGGCAATGGGTTCAAACATGAAACCATAAGATATGATTAGGTTCTAGCAAACTGTCATACCTACCCAAATAGCATAACTAGATACAAGTTCGCATTCATTTAGAACATGTCCTAATCCCTTTCTCCGCGATGTCATTGACACAAGTCATGGTCAACAAGTCAACTTGTTTTGTTCAATACTTTCTCGATTCCGAATATGTTGATAATCCAAATGACATTGATCTAATCAATTCATTTGAGTCCGGTCGAACATTTTCATCAACATCATTCCTACGAGAGGCTTAAGCTTGACATCTCTCCGAAGAGGGACAAATCCATTTAGCTTATTACTCTTCCCTACGTGAGTCCGATTATGCCAATCATACCCTTTATAACTACCCGGTTAAAGGTAGCGTTTGAATATGTCAAACATAATGTTCATCAAGTGGAAGACTATAATAACTTCATGTCTAAGGATTCGAATGACATAACTAATATGAGATATATGTACGACATAGACCATGACATAAATCTCATACAGCGGGTCATGTCCAGTACCTTGTTCCAAACAAGTACCCATAAATCTAACATGATCATCTCATGATCATTTAGCCTTTATACTAGTGCTCAACAAGTAATAGGGACGAAGATTATTATAAGTAAACATGAACAACAATAATAATCAAAACATCTCTTTATTGATATGAAATAAATGATAACAATTACAACGTTTATAAAACGTGCCTAGGGCACCACTACCAACAATATATATATATATATATATTATATATATATATATATATATATATATATATATATATATATTTATATTACATTGATATATTTCAAATTATGTCTCACATTATCAAAATAAAAATAAAATCAATCCATTCATCCCAAAATAATTATCACTAGGCCCAGTGATGCCCATGTGAAAAGAGGAGTGCAATTGCACAGGGTCTTTAGCCCTTAATTTTTTTTTTAATTATTATTTTGACCCCATGAAAAATAAAATTGACCCCTTCATATATAAAATTTCTAATATTAAAAACATACTACTCCTCCTAAAAAAAGTTGTCATCTTTACCCCAATTTTTCTTCTACCCACTTTTCTTACTCACAAAATTACACCACTATCACTTTATCTTCATATTTGTGTCTAAAATAAAAGTGCAACTTTTGATGAGACGGAGAAATTATATCAATATATGTATAAATTTCTTAAAAAATAAATAATATGGCTCAATATTTAAATTTAGAACAAAGCACATAAAATTATTGATACGAGTCTGATTATCGCACATTTCTTATTTGTTTTTTGTTAAAATAATTTTCTCATCTACAATTAAGGAAATAATCTCAGCTCAATCTTCTTGTTATAAAAGTAATATGTAAATAAATAAAATATTTTTATAAAAATATAATATTAATACTTAAGTGTGATATTCTCCCAGTTTCAAAGTAAAAGTCCTACCTATTTTTTAATACGTCTCAAGAGTAAGAGTTTCACTTCATAAATAGAAGGGGTATTTTCTCAAAAGCCCTTCATCCAAACGTTTATTCTTTATAAGGACTCTACATTTTTTTAAATCTCTAAGGTCCATCCATGGTCTGAAACATGTCCCTCATACATTTCTCTAAAGTCCATCCCTGGTTTGAGACACGTCTCTCAGACACTCTCAAAGGGAATTTGAGTAATAAAATTTTAACTTGTGAACTTTTAGAAAAAAAAAATAATAAAAAATCCGAGGTCCTTATTAAAAATTATGTATTGTTTCAGGAACTTTTGAGAAATTAATCCTAAATAGAAATTGATGAATGGTGTTTTGGATACTTTATTCCTTATAATGCTTGTATTGTTCAAAAAAAAAAAAAAATAAAAAAAAAAAAAAAAAACACTTCCGACATACTTTTTACCCGCTTGCATAATGAATAGAGTTTTAATTAATTATACCCTCAACTCACTTGTATTATTATTCTTCGCATGTAGGACTCTTATTCTGAATTCTGAAATGGAAGTAATATTTATTACTTCTTCTATCTCATTTTAAATTGCAAAATTTGTTATTTTTTGTGTCCTATAAAAATTGCAAAATCCAAAAGTATAAAGTTTTTAATAATTTTCAATTAGTGGGACCTACTTGACTTACTTACATCAACTAACCCACATAAGTATTATCCTCTACCTCATTTTCTCTTTTCTACGCCGCTATCTACACTTATAACACATCGGATCCGGAACCGCTCCACCCATTTTAGCTCCACGCCTCCACCCAATGGCTCCGATCAAGGCTACATAGGCGAGCTCATCATCTGTGCGGCTAAGATGATTTCAATTTTTTGTGAGTCCTACCGAGCTCGGACACATCTCATCCGTCGAACACAAAATTCAATAAAGTGGCTCTAATCGGAGCCATTAAATGAAGCGGGTGGAGCGGTTCGAAATCCATAACCCATCACATATTCCATTTTTCCCCTTAATTCTCGTGCTATTTCTGTTAGAGTATGAGTATTGGGGTTGGGGGGGGGGGGGGGGGCGGGGGGTGGTGTTGGGGGAATGGAGTGTTCAATTCCTACTTTTCTTTCTCTAAGTTTTTAATCGGCGAGAAAGACTCGAATACAATTTTTATTTTATTTTTTGTGTCTCTGTATTATTAAACTGACTTACTAGTTTTGTTTTTTTCAGTCAACTTTCTCCTAGACATTATTGATGTTCACGGGTATCCCGTCACTTTCTCCCGTGCGGTCCTGTCAATGACATAAACGAGGGTTAATTGCAATTTGGTTCCTTTGTCCAAAATTTATGAAGTTGTTTTTTCCATTTCGCCAATTGGTGTACTCACTTTGTTATTTTGTTGCAATCCAATTACAAAAGTAACTAAGTAAAGTATTAGTTTTCTAACAGATTTTATGTCATGTTACTAGTACATGACGTTTTAAGGGGACGTTTTGATATATTTTTTGAGCTCCACATAGCTGATTGATATGATTCATTTTTTAAATTGAAACTAATATTTAAATTTACAACATACTCCCTCCGTTCCAAGGAAGTTGCAACATTTTGCCATTTAGGGTATTTCACAAAAGTTGCAACAATCCAAATATAGAAGCTTTTTATTACTTTTATAATCCTCCACTCATTCTCTCTCTTCCTCTCTACATTTCATTCTTAATATAATATTATATCCTTAATTTCCCAACTCCAAAGTAAATGTTTCAACTTTTCTGGAACGGAGGGAGTATATTTTTTTTGGTAATTTTTCGGGTGATTAGATTATTTTATATTAAATCTTAATTTTAAATATGAAAAAAAACACGTGAAATAATAATCTAAAAAAATGTGTTAGCCCCAAATATGATTCATATGAAATAAATGTTATATGTAGATTATCACTTCATAAAAATATTTGATAGGAAAAAAAATGGAGAGGAAGAAAATGATGAATCGGGGGGAAGAGGTATGTGGAAGGGCTGATACGGGAACATGGCGGAGGGGTAGAGGAAAGCAAACGTTAGGAAAGAAGGTATATCTTGTGGAAAGTATTAATTTTTCCGATTATTATTCCCAAGTCCTCTATTTTTAAATATTTTCATTTATTTAAATTACAAATTAATATAATATAATTAGTTCACCAAAAAATTGTCAAAAAATATATGTTGTCGATTTAATTATTAGCTTATGTTTAAAAAAAGAATCATACCAATCGGATATGTGTAGCTTCACAAACATCTTAAATCGTCATGTGCTAGTCATATGACATAAAATTGTTAAAAAAACTAACACCCAATTACTTTTGTAGTTGGATTGCAACAAAATGACAAAGTGAGTATACCGATTAGCGAAATTGAAAACACAACATCAACATTGCAAATTTTTGAAAAAGTCAGGAACCAAATTGCTATTAACCCCATAAACAAACTAATCTTACCTTGCTTGGAATGAAAAGGAGTCTTATTATCCCATTAAATAACCAATTGATAATGAATTCTCCACCCGGTCAACTTAATAATTTTTTAGCGAGGAAGACTTGTTTGAGACGGTCTTATATATGAGACGGATCTCGACGAGGGAGGATATGGGCTTGCCCCGCCCGTCCACAGGGGGCAAACCATTACTCCTTTAACGAGATCCGTCTCACACAATTTTTTGTCTTTTAATTAATACTCCTTGAAATAAAAGTCTAAAATTTATTATTAGTTGATGGAAGAGTAAACAAAAGCATTTAGATCGCGTTTAATTGTGCCAAACATGGATCGAAGTTTATGTTTACTACTCCCTCCGTCCCATCTTAAAATTAAAAAAAAAAGAGGGCACAAAAATTAAAATGAGAATCTTTATATTATAAAATATAGATAGTGGGGTAGAGTGTTGTGAGTATAGAAAGTGGGTAGAGGAGAAAAAGTGAGGTAGGGAATAGTTAGTGGATAGTTGTTGTGTGTATGACATGTAGGTCCCACTAAATAAAAAAGTATAAATAACTTTCCTTTTTAGATTTTAAAGTTTAAAATGGGACACCGGAAATTTTTTAAGTTAAAAATGGGACATAGGGAGTATATAAAATTGGCAAAAGTAACTTTTATTATTCACAAACTATCAATATACAGTAAAAGAGAGAATCTCCTAATAGGATACAAATTATAAGTGTCCTACTATTCTATATACAATTGTAATCTCTAAAAGTAATAACAAAAATACAAAAGATATAGGAAGAGGAGAGTGCAAAAAAACCTAGGAAACCCTAGGTTACTGGTGTGAATTATTATATCCAATTGCGAAAATTGGGGTTTCGAAATGGAGGAAGGCTTGTGTGAGACGGTCTCACACATGAGACGGATTTTGACGAGAGAGGAAATGAGCTTGCCCCGTCCACCTATAGGGGGCAAACTATTTATTCTCTCAATGAGACCCGTCTCACACAAGATTTTGTCTTTGAAATGGACGGTCAAACAAGTGGGACGGACCAGAGTAAGAAAAAAAAGTCATCATATTGTTTAATATGTGCCCAAACAATGAAAGGGAATTTTAAATATATGATACGAGTTCGGAGGTCAAGTTACACCTCGGGAAGAACATTTTTTGTTCGCCCGAGATGCTTCATATCCATGAGTCTTCCTACCCTTTTGAAGTCTCGTGTGTGTGTGTGTGTGTGTGTGTTTAAGTTAAGTAAGCATTCTGATCTTAAAATGTTATGGAGGTATTCATCGTTCCCCGTTCGGGTACTTCTCAGACGCCAAGAAAACATCATTTTGACCACAGCTTACTTGGATTGGTACGAATGAAAAATGGGATGGACTAAGATGATTTTAAGGGAGAGGCGTGAGGCTATTTTAGGACAGGGGCATCCTACTAGCCAGAGTTTGAGGAATACAAAGGCTAGAGCTAACCTCCGTGACAAGACTGGAGATGATAAGATTGATTATGAGACTCGTGTTGACATATTAAAGGAGGTTTCCCCACTTGCTCAGATACGAAGGGAGGAGGTTAGAGATCGGGTGAGACACGGACATGGCATTGAGAGCACCAGGCTTAATGAAGAAGGCAGGGAGAGTTCCTGAGCTAGGAATAGGGATACAAGAATATTTTCCGTGAAGAAGAAGAACACTCGAAGGAGTCAGAAAAGTAAGTGGAAGAAGGGTGAGGGGTCGAGCACTAGCGGTTAGAGTGACCTTGTAGTTCCAAGTATCCACCCACTGTCATTGCAGACATATTAGTTTATTAGAAGTTTTATTATGTTTTTAGCAAGTTGTATAAGTCGAGAGTAGATCGTGCTTGAACTCATCAAGAAGTGTTTTAACTGTAATAATTGTAGATTAGTTTAGAATCTTTTAAGACTCACATTCTCTACTTGCATTACTCTTTCAGCCTTCGAAACCAAAATTGGAATTTATATTTTTTTTAGACCAGACCATTGTTGGCTGCCTATGTTCCCTTTTTACAAGTGGACTAAGGGGCTCAGGTCATCGTACTTTGAATCTAAATAGAACCGGAAGATAGAAGAGGGGGAGAAGAGCGCAACCCTGTTTTTTCCCTAGAATGCCCTTTGCTAGGGTTTTCAGTCTAGGTGGGTATATTCTTTTAGCACTACTGATTTTTTTGTTTTTTGGAGTTAGAGGAGGGGAAGAGAAATGAATCGGGTTTCAATCATAGTATTTGCGGAGCTTGTTACTATTCACTGGATGCATGAACGGATTGCCATCCAAATCTGCTAACTTCATCGCACCACCTAAAAATATTTCCATGACCACAAAAGGTCCAATCCATGTGGGCTCCTATTTACCATAAGGGTTAGACTTTCAAAGGGGTTCCTCCTTGAGCACCAAGTCACCGGCTCTGATAACCCGAGATTTCACTTTCTTGTCAAAGGCCCTTTTCCATTCGGCTTTGGTAGGCTCGAGCATGCTCCGTTGCTTTCAATCGGCGTTCGTCCAGCAAAGCCAACTCATCATGCCGACTGCGGATCCAATCTACTTTGTTGATTTCATTTCCTAGCAAAATCCGCAAAGATGGGATCTCTAGCTCGGTCGGGAGCATGACTTCCATTTTGTAGGTTAAAGTAAATAGGGTTTCTCCAGTGGCCGTTCTGGTTGATGTCTGATAACCCCAAAGTGCCAAATCCACCCTTTCTAGCCAATCTATCTCATGTGTGGCCATCTTCCGAATGATTCTTTCGAGCATTTTATTGGCTGCTTCAACGGCACCATTGGTTTGTGGTCGGCACGGATATGATTTATGGCGACTCACCTTCAATTCAGCTAACAATTGGTCACATTCACCCTTAAAGTGAGAACCACTATATGTGATGATTTCGTTAGGCACCCCGTATCTGCATATGATGTTCTCTTTGATAAATTCAACCACTTTCTTAGAAGTCAACACTTTGTAAGATCTGGATTCAACCCATTTTGTAAAATAATCGACAGATACCAGGACAAACTCTTGACCATTGCTCCCAGCTAGAGATATTTTCCCAAGGACGTTAATCCCCTAAGTTGCAAAGGGCCAAGGCGTAGTCTTACAATACAGATGGTGATGAGGGGATATGGTTGAGGTTGGAAAACCGCTGACACTTATCACACTTTTCCACAAACTATATGCAATCTATTTCCATAATTAAAAAAATAACTTATTCAAAGGATGATAGGAACTGAGGCTCGAGCATTCATATGAGGGACGCACACTCGATCGTAGATCTCATTAATGAGTTCCATTGCCTTCTCTTTGCTGATACAACGCAACAACAGTCCTTGGTGGCGTTTATTGTACAACACATCACCTAGGATGACATAGTGGGAGGCCATGCATTTGCCAGGCATTTAAGGGTTGTGATACGTTTAGCTTTGATCCCTTCTTTATACTTCACTTCTTCATTCATAAAAGAGGCTTCTCAATCCTTAAGGTATCGGTAAATCTAGTTACACCAAGATTCATCCACCCTCTCATATTTGATTTTAGTTTCACAATAGTAGGTTGGAGTCTCTCGTCTTCCCACTATGAAAAGCTTTACTGACTTGCCTTCAGGGATCTCTACAAGAGAGGCTAAGGTTGCTAGAGTATCAGCAAATTGATTTCTGACCCGGGGTAAATAATGAAAGGTGACCTCTTTAAACTACGTAACTAGTTGTTCTATGTAAGCATGGTACCTATGCGATCCTGGGTCCACGTTTATCTACTTATGCGAAACCTGACTGATGATAAAGGCTGAGTCCACATACACTTCCAACTCCTTAATGTTCCTTTCGAGGGCGGCTTCTAGCCCAGCTATACATGTTTCATACCCAGCGGCGTTATTGGTGACACCGAAGTTTAGTTTTATGTCAAGGGAAGTGTGCTCATCCTTGGGATCTACCAAAACCATACCAATGCCATTTCCTCTTTTGTTTGATGCTCCATCAAAGAAAGTTGCCAACAGTTTTCACTTTCGAGTGTAAAGATCCCATCATCTGAGAACTGGGGTTCGGGATCTCGGATCTCGTCACTTGGGAAATCTGCGAACTGCTCATCCATCACACACCCTTTCAACGACTTCCTTAACATATACCAGATTTCGAACCTCCTAGGCAACAGGGCCATTTTGTAGCCTCATTGACAAAGATGGCTTGTCAAACAAATACTTGACGTGATCCATCTTTGAGACAAGATTTACAGAGTGAGATTGCATATGGTGCTTTAGCTTGCTTACAACCCAAACCAGAACGGCGAAAGTCTTCTCTATGGCAGAATCGTTAAGCTCACTCCCTTATAACTTTAGACTTACAAAATAGATGGCGTTCTCTACTTTTGAGTCTTTCTTCTCTTGGGCTAACATAGCCCCAATTGCGGTGTCAGTGACACTCAAGTACAACAACAAGGGTTTATCCTTATGAGGAAGGCGAATGATTAGTGGATTTACGAAATGTATAATCAAGTCACCAAATTGATGACTATGTTACCATGTTATAATATGTGGAGAGAGTATAATATTTTATATTATTCATCTCCCAATATTATAAAGACATAAATCTCATATTTATACACAAACCCTAGACTTGTTTAACAAGTCAAACCCTAAACCTAAGTCTCATACCATATCTATTCTATCTACCAAATTTAGTTATATCAACTAAAGAAATATATATGCAAGTATAATGTGATGATATGTGAAGATATTGTGATATCTTCACAATATCTCAACTATAGATCGTGAGATAAATTTGCTTGAGAAACTATTGAGTACTCCCCCATATCATATCATGAATTTCTTGTTTAGGTGTCCATTGACAAGTCTTACTTTCTTAAATTGATCATATTTATTATATTTTATTTAGTCTACCCGACTTGTTATACTTATATACTTACTGGAGTCTTATTCTCAAGCTATTATACTCAACTCATTTTCCACTCGTTTTCCACTCACAATACGTATATACATATACATTCCCTCATTTGTTTCATATCAGAAAAAAAGATGCAAATTGTTTTGATACAGAGGGAGTAATTTAAAAGTGTTTATTTCCTAAAGAATGAGAGTTAAGTCGAAAGGCTTAAGAGGTTTAGCTCAAGCGGCATTTGGTATTATTTTATATATGAATGATCAGGGGTTTAATCCCAACTGAATTCACTTTCAAGTTTGCTCACTCTTGTTTTAACGTAAACTATTCATTAATATAATAATAATGATAATGATGATGATAATAATAATAATAATAATAATAATAATAATAATAATAATGATAATGATAATGATAATGATAATAATAATAATAATAATAATAATAATGATAATAATGATAATAATAATAATAATGATAATAATAATAATGATAATGATAATAATAATGATAATAATAATAATAATAATAATAATAATAATATTAATAATAATAATAATATTAATAATAATAATAATGATAATAATGATAATAATAATATTAATAATAATAATAATAATAATAATAATAATAATAATGATAATAATAATGATAATAATAATAATAATAATAATAATAATAATAATAATAATAATAATAATAATAATAATAATAATAATAATAATAATAATAATAATAATAATAAAAGAGAACTAGTTTGAGGGATCACATAGAAATAGCCCTAAATTTTGTAACTGGAAGAACATTCTATTAAACTTAACTTGTACTTCCACGATTTCAAAAATATAGTGTCATCTGATTTTCTATATGATCTGTATAAAACTATCAATTACTCATGTTTATTTAATTATATTAATTAAATTTATAAAATTTTATTGATCAATTGAGAACAAATAGAGTAATTCAATTTAAAAATAAATAAATTATTACCTTTGTTCCAAAAGAATTCAAATTTACTCATGATCAATAGATTTTTTTTTTTAAAAAAAAATGGATATCCAATGTGAGACGGAAGGATTTTAACATTATAATAGGGATGGCACTAGAAGAACTCTTTACTTAAAATGGTGTTCCACTAAAAGTGCACTTTCTTAAATAAAAATTTAAATATTTTTTTCAATGAGACTCACTTTCATATTTACAACAACTATCCACTTACTATTCCATACCCCTACCTTCTTGTTGGGAATATTGCGGTATCGGAGTAGCTCATGTCTCATACCATGCATATGAGAAAAAACAACATTCATGAAACAATCACATATGAAAGCAATAAACTATAAAAGGGAACGATATTTGTTTACCCCATTCATCCCACAATCACACTGCGTCTAGAAGCACCAAGCTAGGATATTCACTAGTATTATAATATGTGGTGTTACAATAAAACACATGCACTCAACATGTGGAGTCTTCATTTTCTCTACGTAAAAACACTCTTACTTTTATATTAATTCATGTCATGAAGGCTACAACTGGGCTTATAAATAGACTAAAACAAATTTCCTTAACGAGATTCAAACTCGTGACATCCGCATGCATGGAAAGCTAACACCATATACCGCTTGAGTTAGAGCTCTTTGGTTGTTAAAACACTACTACACATCTAATCTAATACATATATCCAACCATTTATGGAATTCCCTTAAGGGAACCCAAAGGCATGCCACTATCTTTGGCTCTCTTATGGATCTCACATATTTTCTCTGACTCCTTTTTCTAGCACATGATATTTATGGTCATCACTTGATTTATACAGACATACAAGTTCAAAAATTAATGTAAGTAGAAATCTTAGAATAATTAAATTCTCTAAACCTACTTAAATAAAAAAAATCAAATCAATTCACTGCAGTTGTGAAAGGAAAAGTATCCTAACTAATTAGGGTATCTCCAATAATTGGTACTAATCCATAGGTATTAAAATCAAATTTTGATACATATAGAACACTATTTACATGTTATTAAAAAACCATCTCCAATCACAGATATCAAAATTTTAATATCAAATTATTTTTTTGTAGTTATTAACTTTATGATTAAAAACAAAAAATAGATATTAACTTTAACAATATTCTTAACATGATAAATAATTTCAAAATATAATCATTATTTTAGTTAATTTTTTTAATTAAAATGCTGATTTTGTAAATATGTTTTTTTAATTATATATTTTGTAAATAGTACCTTTAATATGATAGTTAATTACTTCAAACATAATAAATAGCTGCTACTCAATTTGTCACAAACTAATCGCTACTTATTTCTGTTTTGGCTGTCCCATATTAATTGCTACTTAATCAATATATTCAATTTTCTCTCTCCTACACACTCATAACAACTATCCAGTAATTTATTTTCTCTCTCTTACCCACTCACAACACTTACTTTTTCAACATATTTTCTTAATTTCCGTACATTAACTTTTAGTAGCAATCATCTTGAGATGAAAGGAATATTTGTTATGAATTTAACAAACTGTAAAATATCTAATTTCAAGCGGGATGGGCGTGAAATTCTGGGAAAAAACGTGTTTTTCCTTAAAGTTGCGTAAAACGTGTTTTTAAGTTGGCGCGGTGGTATTTTTGTAATTAACGGGAAGTTGTTTTAGCGCTGATCGAAAGTGCCAGTCGTAGTGTAAAAAAGTGCCAGGACATGTACATTGGCACTTATTGACACTACCACTGGCAGATTTTAAAAAGTTCCAGTATCAATGTTAAAAAGTGCCAGTGTAATGACTGGCAATTATTAACACTACCACTGACACTTTTAATAAGTGCCAGTATCAATGTAAAAAACTGCTAGTTTACTTACTGGCAAATTTTAACATTACCACTGGCACTTAAGAAAAGTACCAGTTTCATGTTTATAAACGTCAGTATGAAATCACTGGCTTTTTGTAATATTAACACTTGGCATTTACTATGGTTGCCAGTATTTACGAAAATGCCACCCCTTGTTTCGAATAATAATGCCCAGTGTCTTTGAAAAACACGTTTTTCACAAGACTCATTCGGGATGGGGACAGTATGTATTATTTATTATTATTATCATTACTATTATTATTAGTCTTTGTCTTCTTTTTATTTTCCAAATCCTATCCCTACTTTTTCTTTAGTTTACTTTTTTTATTACACTTTCTCTTTCATAATTGCATATAAGAAATTTGTTAGCTGACCCAAATTATTTGAAAAAACTAACGTTCTGTTGTTGCCCTGTATGAAATTAGTCAAGTTCAAAATGAAAGTACTAATTAATATTTAAGGAGTGATATTGTATTTTCTGTTTTGATAAAATAACCGTTTCCTCTCTTTCACTTTTCTCCACGGGATCTTTGGCTTAGCTGAAGGACTTTTTGGTAAATCTAAATCATTATAAGTTCTTTTAAACATTTTAATAAATTCAATTTCTAATTTATGGTGTATCTGATTATATAGACTTGTTGTAGGCGTTCGTCTTTTTTCTTCTTTGTAATAACTGAAATCTTATTTTATTCAATATACAACAACAACACTAAGCTCAAATTAGTCTCAATATTTCACAGGACTGCAGCAAAACGTTAATGTAGAAAAGAGGGTTGAAAAAACTAAATTGTGTCTAGAGCCTCAATTCTTTTTTTTAACTCAATATTTAAGTTTTTTTTTTTAATCTTTGTTCTTAAATATTAAGCCATTTTTCGTCTAGTTCATCAAATGAAGGTCTTTCTACTATGGATGAAGATAACAATATACTCCCTCCGTCTCAAAATAGATGTCGTTTTGGGAGTTAAATTTTGTCTCAAAATACTTATCGTTTCACTATTTTCAAATTTTTTATTGCACTATACCAATTAGACCATTAATAATGATAGTAAACTATCTCTTACCTAACCATTTAATTACCTACGTAGTTGAATTACTTTAGGGGTATTTGAAACTTCTTCACATGCATTAATGTAATTTTTAATATGTGTGAAACACTCCAAAACGACATCTATTTTGAGACGGAGGGAGTACATTCCTAGCAATAGTTTTTGGATTTCATCCTCAAAGACTTACATTAAAATTTTACTTTCCATCTCTTAAAATGTTTAACCTTTTCAAATCTAGCCATAATTAGTGAATAATAAAAAAAAAATCTATGAATATCACGGTTTCTAAAGTGCAAGTATTCATAATCTTCACTTTATTAAGTCAGTGAACCTTCAAATATAACCCACCGCCATTAATTAGTTTGGTGCATTATGCATGTATCAAATGACTTTTAACACACCTGACACTTCATATTCCAGCATCTATTATTTTACTAATTCATATGAACGAATGTTTTTAAATTAGCCAAATATTTATTAATTAACTAATTAGACTAATTAATGGATGTATTATGATAAAGGGTGACTATTCAACTATCGCTTGCATTCATTGACTGTATATTGAACGAAAAAGTAATTTCCACTTTTTAATATTTTCTGAAAAACTTTATTGGCATTAAATATTTATGTTTAAATGCGACTAATATAAATTAAGACGAATATGAGTATTATTTTTTCTTTTTTTCTTTTATCCTTATTATTTATTAGGAGCATCACTTTTTTTTAATCATTAATGAAGGTTAAAGAAGATTAAAAATTCAGTCATTAATTGGATCATTAGAGTTGTGTTATTCATGTGTAAGTTCAAATGACATACGTATTAATGTGATTTATTGAAACACCATTAATGATTTTCACATTTCACAAAGAATACCATATTTTTATTTTTGTTAAAGTTTAGAAAATAATTAATAAATACAAAAAAAAACCTTCCAATAGATAAATATGATGAAGTGAGTTGTTTCAATGAACGGTCATTAATTATCTAATTATATTAGATAGATTAATGTATGTAAACACAAAGTGATGACAATTAAATTATCAGTTACATTCATTCTACTAAATATGAATGAAAATATAATTACAACTTTTGATATTGTCATAGAATACTTAATGACATTATATAAAGTATCAATTATTATATTAAATAAATTAATGAAGTGTGAAATAGTCAATATTAAATAATACAAAAAGGCTTGAAATTGAAAATATATGATAACCCACGGTCTAATAAATATTATCATATTAATATTAGATTATTAAAATCTTAAATTATAGTATATAGACCCTCCATCCCACTAAAATTTACATTTTTGGCAACTTCATTATACTTAGATCAATAATTTAAATAAAAAATAATTATTTAATAAAATTCTAATAATTGTTAGTGAGAATATTATTAATCATGATGTAATAATATTTTAAAAAAAATAATCATTAGAATCATTATTTTTTCTTTAAAAGATTGTTCAAAGTGCAATCAAGTTGATCAAAAGAGTAAGTTTTAGTGGGACATGAGACGTATATGTTTAAAAGTGAATAAGGAGTATGAAAGAGCGTTTTTTTTTTTTTTTTTTTTTGGAAAGAAAAGGGGTATAAAAGAGTTGAGCATTGAACTTTAAAAAAATATATATACTCCATATGATTTATATGTAGTCCATATTTAAAAGTTCAACTTATAAATTTTATATAGAATTTCGGATAAAAGGAAACACTGATGACATAATATTTCAGATAATTTTCTATTTAAATTTTATATTTTGAATTCAATTGCTATAGACTTTCGGATAAAGGTAATGATGACATAATATTTGAATTTAGATATTTCTCTCTCTTTATATCAATTTTTCACATATGAACCTATTTTAAAGTTCATAATATAATCAATAAAAAACTTAATATAAAAATTTAAAAACTCTTGATCCTTTTGTTGCTCTTATAGTTTTTGTTACTAACCAGAGTGCAAAAAGTTTCAATCTTTGAATCGCTTTGAACCTTCTCATTTCTTTTCCCTGCAATTCATATGAAACATATATGAATAAACCTTTATAATTTAGTCATAATATACAACATGAAAATTAAGATAGAAAAAAATTAATAAATATAAAAAAATAGTAAAATTAAATCAAAACATATTAAACTATGTTAACAGTAGTAATAATATAAATTATAAATATTACCATAGTTATATTTTGTACATATGAACAAATCAAAGTAATAAATCTATATAATTTGATTTATGTCAACATGGAAAATCAAATGAGTATAATTAAGAATAATAATAATAAAAGTAAAACGAAAATAAAAATATTTATATCTTAAATAATCATTATAGTTATTTTTTAAATTAGACAGCTAATGGATTTTATGATATTTTTTTTCATAATTTCAGCAACTTGATAGGATTCATTCATAAGTATGATTAAAATAGACATAAAAAAGACAATAACAAATAAAATGAATACAAAAACTTACTAAAGAAAATCAAAAGTAAAACTAAATTCAATATCAAAACAAAAACCATAAGAGAAAATAAAATAAAATATAAATACAAATATCATATATTAATAACTAAACAATAATAATAATAAATCAAGAATATAATCAAAATAGATAATTGAAACCTATAAATATAAAAAAGTGAAAATTTATAAAGATAATACAGAATAAAAGTAAAAAAAATCATAAAAAAGAATAAAATAAAGATAAAAACAATTAAATAGAAAATGGAAATAAAATCTTAATAAAAAAAATGATAAAAAGGAGGAATTCACAAACACAAATCAAACTATACAAAAATCTAATTTTAAAAATTTAATAAATAAATTAAAAAAAGATGTACAATAATTCAAATTTTAATCAAAAAAATTAATAAATAATATTCTCAAACTGAATCAAAATAAAATATCAAATCAAAGGAAATAATGAAATATTTAAAAATAAATAAATAGTAAATTTAAATAATTTTTTAAATAACAAACATAAGAAAATCAAAATTACAAATAAATGTATAAATCAATCTTAATAAAAAAAACAGAAAGAAAGAAGACAAAACAAATCTCGTTAGTAAACAAAGGTGTAAATTGACTTAAAAATTACAAAAGCAAAATAATATTTAAATACATAAGAAATACAAAATGTAATTCACTAACAATATACAATATCAAAATTAAAAAAAATAAAATAAAAACAAAACTAAATAAAAATATGAAAATTTAAATTTAATAATATAAAATAATGAAAAAAACATTCACAAACGTAATCGAATTAGAAAAATCAAGAAGAAAATCAAAACAAATAAAAAAAACTTACAAAATAAAATAGAAATTGAAAACAAAAATAAATATGAAAATAACAAACAAAAAAAAACATAAATCAAATTATAATCATAATCAAAAGAAATCAAAAGAAGTTAAGCATTCTAGACCACTCGAGAGAGGATACACACAATGAAAAAAAAAAAAAAAAAGGAGATTATGGAATACTTACAAATATCAATTTTTTGAACTTGACATATTTTTCTATTTGCCATGGATTCTTCTTTGCAAAAAGTGAGTGAGAGCAAACATTGGTGAAATGAGAATGAACAAATTCTTCATGCTTATTTGTTTGAATGAGTGAAAGAAATTACTCTTCAAATATCAAGTCTCTTGCGCTTCCACTCTTACTAAGTATATTATAAAAGTTAATGATCTTCTTATATCATTTATGAACACTAACACCGACAACTTACCTAGTAGATTTCAACTGTGTTGTAAGAGTCTATGCTATTGGTAATTGACATTACCTAGTTCTATAAGTTATGTTATATACTAATATGTATAAGTAAGGTGTATGGTTCTTATTGAATATGTATTGATTAGATATAATGAATGATACCCTTTCTAATTCCAAATGCATGGGTGATTATGCTATGTGTTGTGACTTATGAGAGGTATTCTTCGCATTGTAACAGTTACTATGTATATATATAATGCATATATACTTTGAAAGGACACATTGTCATGGTGACTATTAGCCTTACCTATGCAATAAGTACTTATACCCATACCTGATTATATAACCTAGCTAGTAATTATGTCTAAATAGCAGAAAACGAAAGGTTCAAACTTAATCCTCGGATGATGAGATGGCACACTAAGAAGCAAGATTCACAAAAAATTACGTGAGGTGTCATGCTCATAGGCATTTCGCCTACTTTAATATACTATAAGTATGTATTTCTTCTTACAGGTTTTTCTTCCTTAATTGTTTTGATTTTCACTTGTTCAATTCAAGATCTCTAATTTTACATTTAGTAATTGGAATATAACAATTACTAAATGTAAAATTAGAGATTTTGTTTTTTAGATTTGCTTTATTTCTTCATTTCTAGTTCTTAAATAGGTTTTTTTTTTAAAAAAAAAAAAAAAAAACTAGTTTCAATTTCTTTGTTTCTGATTCAGATTTTATTGATTAGGGTGATATATAAATCTCGAACCCTTTCTCTAAATTTAATTTCAGATCTGATTTTGGGTTTTTTATTTCTATAACTCTAAGAACAAAATCTGATTTTTTTTTTTAAATTTTTTTTTATCTTTGTTTGGAATAATTCAAGAGGAATGATGGTTGATTTGTGTTTGAGTTTATTTTGTTCTCCCCTTGTTGGAAGCCTTTGCATTCTCCCCTTGTTGGGAGCTTTTGTATTCTCCCCTTGTAGGGAGCCTTGGTTTTTGTGTGATTGTTGTTGTTTGTTCGATCGAGCAATGTTTGGGAACCTCGGTTGGCGGTTAGCTACTCCAGATGCCTTAAACTATTGGGTTTTCAAAGCTAATTTTTTTTCCGAGTAGGGATTTTGTAAATGCCAAGAGTGGGCAGTGTTCAAGTTATGCTTGGAAAGGCAACTGCGTGTTCCAAGACATTGTGAAGAGAGATACGAAGTCGAAGATTGTGAATGATCATAAAATCCGCTTGCTGGGTGATACATGGCTTCACAATGGTGCTAGTGCATTTGGTGACATTGTAATTTTATGCACAAACTATAGAGAAATGAAAGGCTTGATTTATTATTCACAATGTGATTTACATATATAGATGTTTACAAGAGATAAAAAAGTAAATGATAAACTTTACAAAATAACTAATCTCCTAGGATATGTACAAGATCTTGATATCTCCTAATTAGTTACAAGAGTTGTACAATTTTTATGTTTGAGTGGAGAGCAAGTCTCGGCTGATATGGGAGTATCTTTGTTATGTCTATCACGCCCCCGCAAGATGGACGATCCATGGAGAAGGCCAATCTTGGACATGAGAAAGTTGAAACGAGCGCGAGGGAGTGGTTTAGTAAGAGCATCGGTGAGTTGGTCGCCACCGGAGATGTGCTGAACTCGAAGATTGCCGAGTTGTACCTGTTCTCGAACAAAGTGAAAAGATAGGGCAATGTGCTTCATTCGAGAGTGAAAAAACCGGGTTGGCAGAGTAGTGAGTGGCACCAAGGTTGTCACAGTAAATGACCGGTGGAAGGGAAATGTGAAGACGAAGCTCGGACAGGAGATTCTTGATCCATAAAATTTCGGCAGTAGCATCTGCGACGGCTCGAAATTCAGCCTCGGTGGATGATCGGGCAAGGGTGCGTTGCTTCTTGGAGGACCAAGCAATGGGGTTTCGACCAAGATAAACAATAAAGCCGGAGGTGGAAACATAGTCATTCTTGTCACCTGCCCAATCGGCATCACAGAAGGCATGGAGGGAGAGGGTGGTGTGACGAAATAGTTGAATACCCATAGTTAGAGTACCATGAAGATATTGAAGAATGCATTTTAAGGATTCCCAATGATATTCTTGGGGGTTTTGCATGAATTGTGCAAGTTTATTAACAGAGAAGGAAATGTCGGGACGAGTGATGGAGAGATATTGTAGTGCACCAACAATGGCACGAAGTTCAGTAGGATTAGAGATAGGGGATGAGGTAGAGGAAGTAAGGGGAGGGTAGGTGGCCATAGGTGTAGGAGATGGTTTGGAGTAAATCATGTTGTGGCGAGTAAGAAGATCATTTATGTATTTTGTTTGAGAGAGAAGAAGACCTTGTGAGTTTGGCGTGACTTCAATGCCAAGGAAGTAAGAAAGGGAACCAAGATCTTTTAAAGAGAAACGGGAAGAAAGACTAGATATAAAGGTGATGAGTGAGTTTTTACTCAATTTATTAGATACTTTTAAGCTTAATTATTGCTTTGTTTTCAAGCTTTTGTTATTTGATTTGTGTATTTTTGTGTTTTTGTTGTCTAGGGTGATTATGTGCTCAATCTACAAGAAAGAGGGAGAAAAAGTGCTGAATTGAGTAATGATGCAAAGGCCAGGGACTGCTGTGCAAAATCTGCTGAAATCTAGGGACTAAACTGCAATTTCTGATACACATGGACTGTTCTGGAATTTCTGAAATACTGAGGACCAAACTGGAAATTATCAAAATATGAGGGACCTTAGAGGAATTTCGGAATTCAGCCCAAAAATTACCCCAAGTTGGAGAAGGAATTTAATTTCCTAATTCATTATGATATCTTTTGAATATTCTTTTTAGTTTAGGATTTTCTTTTTAGTTTCCTTTTTCTTTTACAATTCTTTTTCCTTTTAGATTTAGGTTAGTTTTCTTCCTATAAATACTAGATTAGTTTTCTTATATTTTTTTTATCAAACAATGTAGCTAGTAAATATTTATAAGGGTTGCAAGGTTGGAGGTAACTTTTATCTTTTTATTTAATTGAGGTATTTTTATTTTCATCTTTTGATCTCTATTCATAATTTTACTTGTGATTATTTAAATCTATTGCTAGGGTTTGTAGATTTGATCACCCTATTTATCCTTGTGATTGATTTTTGCTAGAATTATCTATATACTGTGCCAGTGTAGATATTCATAAGTAGCATCTTTACGATTTATGCATGTGCCATGGTAAATTTTGAAGTGGGTAAAATTAGATGATTATCTATATGAAATAATTGTAGAATGCGTTCTTGATCTTAGTTTCTTTAAACAATCAAGCAATTAATTTTGAGATCTAGACTGTGCCAGTTAGATTTGATTATTGATTAGGGTTTCTAGTGAGTGTGCCACTGCTAGTAACTAAACTGAAAGAAGAAACAGAGATTGAAATAGATCTCGTGATCAAGTGAATAGGTGAAAAGTGAAAAGATGTACCAATGATATTTGAATTAAAGACAGAGATATCTTTTAATTCTGCGATTCCTATCATTTATATGCTTGCTCATGTTGATCACCTATCTTTTTATTTGTCGTTATTTATTTTTTATTATGTTTATATAGTTAAATAACTTTGAATTAATCCAAGTCCCTATGGATCGACCCTTGTGTTTGCATATTGCTATGACGATAGCTCGTGCACTTGCGAGGTATTATAATTTTGTCTATCAAAAGGAGGCAAGGAAAGAGGAGGATGGACCAGTGACAATTATGTCATCCACATAGATGAGAAGATACAGAAGGTTGGAATTTTGGTTGAAGATGAAGAGAGATGGATCGGCTAAAGAGGAATGAAAGCCATAGGATAGAAGGTAGTTTTTGAGTTCAGTGTACCAAGCACGAGGGTCTTGTTTTAGGCCGTAAATTGCTTTGGAAAGACGACAGACATGGGAAGGGGAATGAGAGTTGATGAAGCCAGGAGGTTGAGTCATGTATACAGTTTCTTGGAGAGTGCCTTGAAGAAAGGCGTTGTTGATATCAAGTTGGCGAAGTGACCAACCATGACTGATTGCAAGGGAGAGAAGAAGACGAACAGTGATAGGTTTTACAACGGGACTGAAGGTGTCAGAGTAGTCAACACCGGGTTGTTGGTGAAAGCCTTTGGCAACAAGACGGGCTTTATACTTTTGGATGGAGTTATCGTGGTTATATTTGATTCTGAATACCCATTTGCATCCAACAACATTGTGGGCATCACTAGGGGGGACAAGGGACCAAGTGTTGTTGCGAGTGAGGGCATTTATTTCATCAAGCATGGAAGCATGCCAGTGTGGGGGAAGCAAGTGCTTGTTTGGTGGTGGTGGGAAAGCAAGTAGGGGAGGTGAGAGCAGCAACATTAGCATATTTGGGATTGGGTTTGATTATATTATTTGAGAGACGGGTGACAATAGTGCGGGTGGGTGGGTTAGGGTTGGGTGTGGTTTGAGGGCTAGTTGTGGAAAGAGGATGTGAGGGGGGGGTTGTTTGTGCAGGTGTATGGTCTGGAGGGGCTGTGGGGACAGGTTGAGGTGGGTTCGGGACAGTGGGCAGCGGGTTGGGTTCAGATTGTTGGGTGGTGGGGACGGTGATTGTTGGTGGGTGAGTTTGTGGGGCTGTAGGGGTAGGCTGAGGGTCGGCAGAAGTGGATAGGGGGATGGCAATAGGACACCATTGTGTTGGAGTGACTGGGGACGGAGTAGGTGTAGTATTTGTGAGAGAGGGATAGGGGAATTCATTTTCGACGAACTTTACATGGCGGGATGTGTAGACACGGTAGGTGGTGGGGTCGAGATAGTAGTAAGCACTCTGTGTGGGGGAATAGCCAACGAAGATACAAGGAATTGATTTTGGAGCGAGTTTGTGGGGTGTATAAGGACGTAACCAGGGATAACAGAGACAACCAAAGGATCGAAGTTTGGAGTAGTTGGGGGGTATTTGAAAAGACGAAGGACTAGAGAGTCATTATGGAGGGTAGAGGTGGGAAGCCGATTTATGAGATAAGTGGCAGTGATGAGAGCATAAGGCCAGAGAGTGAGAGGGAGATTAGCATGAGAGAGGAGAGCAAGGCCCGTTTCGACAATATGTCGGTGTCGTTGTTCAGCAAGGCCATTGTGTTCAGGAGTATGAGGAGGGGAGGTAAGATGAGAAATTCCAGATTGTAGTAAGGAGGGAGTAATTTTGATATATTCGCCACCATTATCAGAAAAGAATTGTGTAATCTCTTTGTGAAAGTATTTTTCGACAATAGATTTGAAACGAGTAAAAGTGGCAAAGGTGTCAGATTTTTGTTTTAAGGGATATAACCATGTGTATTTAGTAAAGTGGTCCACAAATATGACGTAATATTTGAAGTGATCATGAGATAGGACAGGAGAGGTCCAAACATCAGAGAATATAATATCTAAAGGAGCATGAGAAACAAGAGAAGAAGTGGAAAAAGACAATTTGTGACTTTTATTGATATTGCACGCATTACAGGAAGAAAAATTACTAATGGAAATAGGTAAAGAAAATTGTTTTTGCAAAAAAGAAAGAACAGGAGCAGCTGGATGACCAAGGCGGTGGTGCCATGAGTAGAGAGAGTTGGTGGTGCTGGAGTGTGCTTGGACGGAGGACGGAGACCAAAGATAAACTCCACGGTCAAGGGTGCCATGAAGGAGAACGTGGTTGGTCGAGCGAGCCTTAATAAGAAAAGAAGAATGAGAGAATTCAGCGATAGCATCATTATCACGACAAAATTGAGAAATGGACAGTATATTTTTTGAGATAAGGGGAACATGGAGAACATTATTAAAGATAAGAGTAGAGTGAGATGAGGGAAGAGTGAAAGAACCTATATCGGAGATCGGGAGAGAGGACCCATCACAAATAATTACATCGTCACTACCATCATATGGGCGATGAAGAGAGAGATTTGAGAGGCATTAGTAATATGGTGGGTGTGTAGATACCCCGGGGAACCACGGCTTGGCTAGAGCACGTGAATTACCTAGGATGTCTACTTGATTTTAAGAGTCGCCACCCACGTTTTAGAGAAAAGCGAGAAAACCTAAGAAAATAGCCTTTTTTATTGATTACGAAACCAAAGATTCTTGAGATGAGGGGTTCGGGGGTTAGGTGACGGAGTGGGAAGTACTTAAACACTCACTCCGCCCCGCTTACGCGGGTCTTGCTACTTTTGGTGTTCTTATACTTACATGTCCTTCAATTGATAAAATATGCTAACGACTACAAAGTAAAGATAAGGGGAAAATGAAAGCTAAATGATTTTATTGATTGAGTGTCTAATGGTTACATGTTGAATATTTGCTAAACCATTACATTAAGAGATGAAGTGGAATTAAATTAATGTTGGAATGTTGGGATGTAACTTTGACCAAACTTCAATAATGAAGTGGCCTTTTGGTTGTATCCCTTTTTATGGAGATTGCATACTTAGTAAGACATAAATAAAAGAGAAGGAGAAAAGTGGTACCTTTAGAAAAGGGACTTTGATCTTGGACTTGAAAAGAGTTTTGTTGTGGAGAAATTGTTGTAAAACAATTTGTGTAGAGTCTTGTCACGAAGAACTCTTGTAGGGAGAATTTGTGTATAGAATTGTGTATAGTGTGTGTGTAAGAAAAGTTTAAGAGAGATGAAAAGAGATCCAAAAGAGATGAAAAAGAGGCCCCAAAAAGAGATCCAAAAAGAGACCCCTTCTAATGGTGCATTGGAGGGGTTTTTATAGTTGAAAGGGGATGTTTTTGGTGCAAAGACGGAGTCACAAAGATCAGTTTCCCGGGCAAAATCATATAAAATGAGTAAGGGAGAGATTCTTGGACAGAAATCAGTAACTGACACGCCCAGACGCGCGCGCATCCCGTATAGTCGGCGGGAGGCGCGCGACTTTGAAATGGCGATTTTGACAGAATGGACTAGAAAGTTAACTCTGTTGTGCAGTTTAGTCCAAAACTAACGGAATCAGTTAGGAACTTAACCGAACTAACAGAAATTAACAAAAACAAGTAAAGTAAAAATACTATATATGTAATCAGGGTGAGAGGTCCAAGGCGGGGTGTCTACAGAGCCCCTCGGCGACGTGGATTGCGAAGCAAAATGCGTCGACGAAAGAAAGACAATCGCCGAGGACATCGACAAGAGAAAACAAAGACTCGATAAAGCAGGAATTTGAAATTACAAAGGATAGGAGTGCGCTCCCTGTGTGAGCGGCTTAATTGATATAGAAAGGATATGGCGGGATCCGTTTGCTGAAGCGGGATCCGTTTGCTGATTGCGGGATCCGTTTGCTGAAGCGGGATCCGTTTGCTGAAGCGGGATCCGTTTGCTGAAGCGGGATCCGTTTGCTGATGGCAGGATTCGTTTGCTGATGTGGGATCCATTTGCTGAATACGGGGTCCGTTTGCTAATGTGGGATCCGTTTGCTGATGTGGGATCTGTTTGCTGATGCGGGATCCGTTTGCTGAATGCGGGATCCGTTTGCTGATGCGGGATCCGTTTGCTGAATACGGGATCCGTTTGCTGATGCGGAATCCATTTCTGAATACGGGATCCGTTTGCTGATGCGGGATCCATTTGCTAATTACGGGATCACCGTGGACCAAATTGTTGTCTAGAGCTGCAGTTGCTGTTGACTTTATTGTGGGGATGCGGGCATGGTCGACTGTGGACCATTTTCTGCTGGGGATGAAGTGCCTTGAGTAGCGGATGCTGTTGACTTCGTGGTGGTACCTGTTATGTGTGTGCTTGGCAGGTATATGTGTTTGTGCAAGAAGATGCATGGAATGTGAAGAGAGAAATTGTGCTCGTGGTGCAATGTGATTTGAACGCAGTTTTGCATGAGAGAGAGGTAAAGTGATTCTGTGTGTGAAGTGATTCTTGAAAGCGGAGATTGCTTGAGATGAATGATGTTCATACCTTCACTTACCATTACCGCTTGGTTGGGGATGGATTGCTGAAGGATGCTGATGCTTTTGATGAAGAATGTCCATGCTTTGGATGGAGAATGATGATGTTGATGATGATGAATTGTTCTTGCCTTCGAAGGAGTGTCGGCGGGATGGTGTTCTGGATGGTGGGTTGGTCACGCCAAAAGGCTGCCTACGTATCCCTTGGAAGGAATCAGACCAGCGTAGTTCAAGGCTGGTGGAGAACGCTGGGGAAGAATGCTAGGAGCAAGGCAAAGTAAAGCACGAACTTTTGCACATAGAAGGAGAAAAAGAAAAAGAAAATCTTTTTTTTTTTTTAAGATTAGAAGGGAAAGAATATGCACACATGTGAGAGAAAAAAAAGATTCTTTTTTTTAGTTCGTGGGTGAACCATTTTAACCATTGTGTGTTTGTAAAGCCAACCCAAGATCAAGTTATGTTCAATCGAAGTCCGGATTGCCTTGTTGAATTATGTCGTTGTTGTCGTGGTGTCCAACGAAATTGATGTCTAGCCCCAAGAGATTTGTCGATTATGGGGCTTCTAAAGGGACTATTGATGCCGAGATGCCAAGGGGTTACTGATTGTAAAGCCCCTCGAATGGTGAACTTTGAGTGGCTTATGAAGCCCCAAGATGAATCAACTCTTAGCCCATTCAAATAAACTGTCTTTTGTTGTCGACGTGGGCAAGCCCCAAGATAAGATCATTGATACCAAGCTTTGAGAGATTGCTAAGACCCAAATGTCATGGGCTTATCAAGTTTGTAGATGGCGGGATGTGGAGACCTTTCGGTGTGAAGCCTCAAATTTTCTTGGAATCGGCTTAGCATTATGTTGGGAGCGGATGGTGCTATTGGGAAGAACTCTTGAAGGAGATCTCCTTCTTTCTCTTGCTTGGAGATGGATGGCCCTTTTTGTGGTTGATACCCGAATGTCGGAAGGTCCATGTTGAAAATGTAGTACGGTCTTTGGGAGACGTCTCGTGGGAGATGGTGATGTTATTGCAGATGATAAGATCTTGGTGTGATAAAGTCTCGAACGGTATGTTTGCTCGAGTATTCTTGAGTTGAACCGATGGCGGATCTTCGGATGCAGCCTGTGCTTTTGATCTTGGAGAAGGGGGTTGTATTGCAGAAACATTGGGATTGGCCGTAACTCTGCTTATAGAGTTAACATATTGGCATTGCCCGCTATAACTCAGCCGGGTGAGTCTAGCATATTGAATCCTTTTCCTTTTCTCTAAGACTTCCTTCAGAATCTCGCTATGAGTTCTAACAAGAATCATCAAATTCATTCATATCATCGGAGCCTTCATTTAAAACCAAAAGGCCTTTTGACTGGAAGTGTTGAGGGACCATTGAAGTTTGATCCCTTTCATGGTGCCATAAGACTACTCCCAAATTGCATTGCTCGGGTACCACTGCCCAAAAGCTTGTTAATTGCGAAGCCCCAATATTGCCCTTTGCTTGTATCACTGTAATGCCGTAGCCCAAAAGATTGTAGATTGCGAATCCCCTTGAGACCTTTCGGTATAAAGCTTCAAATGTTGCTGGGGACATTGAAGTGAATTGCTTCTTGCCGAGGGAGCCTTTAAGACTTGACCGTAGCCCCTAGAGTACCATCATTGATTGCGAGAAAGGTCCATCCTTGATTGGGGGAACGAGTACGGGCACACATGACAAGAGGGCTTTTTGACATCCCTTTTGAGAGACTTTGAGGATAGTCTCACACATCTTTCTCGAGCATAGCCCCTAGGGCTTATTGATTGTCAAATGAAGCAAAAGAAGCCCTTGTTCTTGAGTCACATAGCCCCTAGGGCGTCACCATTTGTTGAGCAAAGCAAGAGTGACTCATCCTCGTGCGAGGGAACAAACATGAGAGGAAATGGCAAGAGCTACTCCATTTCTCGGGAGCCTTTCGGCGTACTTTAGAAGCACATACTTGAAGAAGTTTTGAAAACTGAGACACATGTTGTTGCTACTTGCTGCCCAAGCCAATTGACTAGCTAGATATTATTTGTGCAACCTCGTGCCCTTTTATGATGGGCTAGTTCTCGGATGGGTCTTGGTTACCACGGGCCTTCTTTTCATGAACCCAAAAATGCACACTGCTGGAGAATGATGCCGATAACCCAAGACAACCTTTGATGGTGCCATATCTTGTTGAGCCTTTTGCAATCCCAAAGTTGGCTCGGTGGGGAATTGATTTATTGAGGAGATTCAATGTAGAACTTGTGCAGTTGTCTTCCTTAAAGGCCGGAGATCTCCATTTCTCTTTCCCTTCTCTCTCTCACTCTCTCATTTTTTTTATGACGCACCCTGTTTTTTGCCTAGACCGCCCTTTCGGGTTTTCAATCTAGCGGGCATCTCTTTTGCGTCTTTTTTTTTTACTCGATTAATGAGGAAGTGTGCATTGACTATGGCTGAGGAGATAAGACATGTGATTTTGCGGTGAAGACCTCTTGTCACTAAAGATGAGTGACATTGACTCGACTAGGGAAGTGGTCCCTAGTATTGACATGTATTTTTATTTATTGAATGACTCACGAAGGCAAGTAAGTCATTAAGAGAGAAGAGAATGAAAGCCCCAGTTTGATTGCAAGAAACTGGGAGTATCGCAAAAAGAAGAGAAACCCCTAGACTCGACAAGGAACGTGAAGCGATTCCAATTCTAAGAAAGTTGTTCAACATTTTGGTGATTAATTCATTGGAAAATGAATCGTACAAAGATGTCACGACAAGTTCGAGAGGAAGGCCGATCACCATAACGCGCTAGGGCTAAACATATCTTCTTTCTTGCACGAGACCGGACCCGAAGGTTGCCTACGTTCTTCCAGTGTAGAGGCTCAGGTCACCGTAGTTCTTGTTGATGCTCCATTCGCCGTGATGAATTGTTGCTTCGTCGTGATTGTTGTCGATGTTGCTTCGTCCTTCGTTTGGTGGAATGATATTGTTGTTGTGAACTTCTTTGAATTAAGGGGGATTTTTTTATTATTATTTATATATATATTTTTTTGTGCTCTAACTTTTGCCTAGGTTGATTAGCGAGTTTTTTTTTTTTTTTTTTTATATATATATATATATATATATATATATCCCCTTTTGAAAACTTTGCTTCATGATCATTGCTCCACCTTTCTTTGTCTTGATTTCATCGTTGTTGATGTCTTCGTTGTTGATGCCGTCGTCGATGTTTAGCCCCTAGGCGTTCAAGCGATGGCCTTCATTCCAAAACTTGTTTAGACATTTTTTCATCATTTTGCCAAGAATTAGATTGAACAACTTGGAAGAGTGTATGAGGATGAGAACGACTTTTATTTAACGATTGACTCAAAATTTAACATTGGACGAGAGAAAACATTAATGCACATATTAGAGGATTTGACTCTTTTTTTTTTTTTTTTTTTTTTTTTTTAATCCTATCTCTAGGTAGAGAAAGAGAAACGGAGATTGTTGTCGTCATCCCCCATGTCGTTGTAGTCCTCATTGTCGTTGTAGTCTTCCATGTCACTACATTCTTCCATGTCATTGTTTGGGAACCCTTTGTCGTTGAAGCTTATGTCATAGGAGGACTCGGCCACTTCTCGGAGCAAATTGTCAATTCTAACACCCGCATCATATATGCTTGCAAAATCCAGATAAAAGGCCCCACTAAGACGAGTGCGGTAGTCCATTCTCAAACACTTCAAGAAGATGTCCTTTTGTTCCTTCCTGGAAGGCCTATCAACCATCTCGGCTAGCTTGTCATTCCAACGGCGATAGAAGTCCCCAAATGATTCATTACCCATTTGCACGGTGTTCTCCAATTCCTTCTTGGTGGGGCAGAACATGGAGTTGCCTTGATATTGTGACTTGGAGGCAAGCATAGCGACATCCCAATTGAGGCGGGTGGAAACTGGAAGACCCATATACCAATCTTTTGCGACCCCCTCGAGAGTAAGCGGGAAGCATTGTGCCACCATTTGAGGAGACACTTTCTTTTGTAGCATGGCCCAAATATAGGAGTCAACATGAGCGTCGGGGCAAGAGTTGCCGTTGAACTTGCCAATATCGGGCATCTTGAACTTTTCGGGAAGAGCCTCCATTGTGTTCATGAGGAGAGAAGCTTGATGAAGATCGGTGCTTGGGCCCTTGTGCAAATTTAGCCCACTAAGCCTTTGGTCAATGTAGGAAATGAGAGTGTTGACCAAACCGGTATCAATGCTTTGGACCTTTCTTTCACTCGTGAGCCTTTTCAATTGGTTCTTGAGTTGAGCAACTTCTTTCTTGTGGGCCACTTCCACATGCTCGTAACGGGCTCGCCATAAATCATCCTTGCGGTGGACATTCTCGGCTAGTGCATCAATTTGCCCTTTCAATGCTTTCACCATGTTGAATAACCCTTCGTTGGACACGGGAATGTTCTCACCCTTGTTGTTGTTGCTGTTGGAATCCATTGGACCTATTGAGAGAACACGGTCGATCTTAGGTTGGCCCCACAAATACATTTTGAGTAAATTAAATTCACCCACCAACAAAAGTAAAGACTCAAACCATATAAAGAAAAGACTTTTTTTTTTATTTATTTACAACAGTCGGAAGGACGTGGTCCTTTTTGGGGTTTCTAGAAAAATAGTGGAATCGTCACACTAGTATATAGACCTTCTCGCGGTCCCATATACTCATCGGATTCCACCACGCTTGTGAATCCTACATGTGTCGGGATTAAACTAAATTAATGTAGTAAAGCATACATGCGGGGACAGATTTTTTATTAGCGTCCATAATAACCACTTGGGGACGGAGTTTTATTTCGAGTGGCATGTATGATTTAAAGACATTAGTTTAGGGAAATCTCGTCACATGGAAACCGACTTGAGTCACGGAGTGTTAGACCCTAACTAGAATTGTGTGGTTTGTGCTCGGCTAAAGAGAGGCTTAAAGGTCATCCCCGGCATGTAGTCGTGAACTACGCCACGGGCTGAGGTTTACCGCTTTGGAAGAGTCAAGGTCGGGTGGAGCTTGAAACTTCCTAGGACGGGCCTCGACGGGTTTGGGGTTGGACTTGTGCGACTCGATAGTGTAAGTACCCCAATCTGAAATCGACCTACTTTAGATGAATTCTTGGTACCATTGAGGGATAAACCAATGGGCCAGGACCTCACTAAGATAAACCTGATATTCCAGGACTGAACTGGAATTAAACTTGGAAAAATCCAGAAGCTCGCCAAGTCGAGTCGTACGGATGGTTTGGGCGCATGAGGGGTTGAGCCGTACGGCTACTTTGGGCACCCTCAGCCTCTATAAATTGAACCCCTTGCTGATCATTCCAGGGGGGAGAAACAACATAAGAGAGATTACTCTGTCAAAATCACTGCAGTAGTGTGAGAGGAGTGAAACAAAGAGTGAAAGAGAGAAAGGAAGATTGGCTAAACCAAAATAGGTAAAGCCACCTTCTCCCCCTCCCTTCTCTTCAACTATAACTCTATTTTATATTTAACCTTTGTTGAAGTTTATGTTAATCTTTATATTACTTGCAAGACTTGTCCATTCAAGCACTTTTACATTACTTGCAAGACTTGTCCATTCAAGCAACTTTACATTTATGCAAGACTTGTCCATTCAAGCAAATATACATATATTACTCTATATATTTCTCTTGTCCAAGCCATGAGATGATCCAAGGTGCCCTCCATGCCTTGTGTGGAAGAGGTTCAAACCTAGATGATCATGGCTTGTTGATTGTCATTTACATTCTTGTCTAGTTGGAATGATGCTTTTGTTGGCAATAATGATCATTTGGATGATAAAGCCTCCATCTTTATCATCCAACATTGATCTAGCTCTAAAGTCCCATTTGGGGCCATAAAGATTCAATCTTTATGTGTTGATTTGACTCTTTGAAGGTTAATAAGTTATAAAAATGCCATCTTGGGGATAAAGTTTCAATCTTTAATCACCAAATAGTCAATTTTGGCCCAAAGGACATGTTCATCAACTTTTCTAAATTTTCTCCCATGATTGCTTATGATCACACCCAAATACTTGTTTTGGGGACTAAGTGATGATCATTTAGCATAGGAATGTTGTATTTAAATTTATAAAGTGTTTTAAACAAACTGGAATCAAAATAGTTCTGTCCAGTTTCAACAGAATGTTCTGTTTCTGCTCTGAAACTGGACTGTTCTTGGCTGAACTGTTAAATCCCAGGAAACGGCCTGTACATCCGTACGGCTATGTTGGGAATGGGGGCAAAATATCCGTTTTTCCCTCTGATCCCTATTTCCTTGATAAACAGACCCTTTCAATTAAGTTTTTCCAAATAAAACCAATAACAGAAACTTTACGGTTAAACACACACACACACACACATGCACATTTTCAAACTAACAAGGGAGACTCGGTTCTTTCCGAGGCATTTTGGGTGAACCGCAAATATGTTTTTCCCAAAGTGTAACCTGACCTCCGAACTCACCTTTCTCTAACCATTTTCATTTGTTGGGTTTAAAATTAACAAATATGGCGACTCCGTTTCTTTTTCGTTAGGAAAGTTACCCGTGTTTGGCATTTCTTCCTCATGCGAAACACGCCTGTTTTCGCCGCCGAGGGACGGGATCCTTACAGTGGCGACTCCGCTAGGGAAAATAGTGCTTACGAACTTCTCTTTAGAAGCTTTGGAAGCACTTTTGTGTGGGTCAAACTCCCGTCTCCGTTAGTTAACTTTGTGCATGACTGTGTGTTTTTGTTGTTTCTGTTTGAACTGTTTTGAGTGCATACGTTTTGGAAATTCAATGAATTGGAGCATGATGATCAGAAGTTGGAGAAACTGAGATAAAATCTCAACCCTCTTGGTCTAGCAGTACGGCTACTTTGGTAAAGGGCCAGAATGTTGCAAATTAACAATTTTGTGCAGGGCAGCAGCATTCTGAATTGCCTTCTGCTTCTGCTTGTCCAGGTTCCAAGTTTACAGCCTTACTTGTGCACATTACCTTTATTCTTTTGGCCAAAACTTGGTTTTTAAAACTTGGTTATGCATGATGTTTTGTCAATAAAAATGATTTCCAAAATCTCATTGTGCATAACCCCTTTTTGTAAAGATTTCTTGACTCTTCGTGTTGTGCACAACTTGCTTTGTACAAATGGTTTCAATGTAAAGATTGTTCTTTTGGCAAAATGTTTGATTCGAAATTTTTTTGGTTGTGCACAACTTGGTACATATACAAGTTTTGGTCATTGTTTAATCATGTTCTTTTGATTCATTGTGTGTATAAGATGCTTACTTGCTTGTTCATACTTGTTTATATCTTGCTTATGCCATGCTCATCATGTTGAAAAACAAAATAAAAATCTCTATTTTGACTCGAAAAGGAATATAGAATTGACTTCACACTACGCTCACTTGGCCTTGCACGTTCCAAATACCCTTCAAACCCGGGATGGATGCCAGATGCAGCTCGATTGGCGCTCTTGTTCCCTTCGAGCGCGCACGGGTCCATTCCACCTCCCCTTCCGAGCCGAGTCAACCACACATGTCCTTAACACACAAATACCGTGACTTTGGTTGGTTTTTGGTCTAGTTCACGTTGCCATTATCTTTAAGCATGTGTCCAAAGTTAATTGTGGCCAAGTTAATGCCCGGGTTACAACTCCTTGATGTAATGCAAGCGTGGCCTGACCCGCCTCTAACTCGTGTGTTAATGACGACCATAATTAACAAAGGTCATGTGCTAAAGATGGGGTAACATCGTGTCGTTAATCCCTAATGAACGGGTCATGATAATCATCCTTAAGCCCATGGTCGAGGATCGAAACACCTCATTCAAAATGGGGTCATGTCAGAATATAGGTGCAGCCTTCGGAACAGTCTCGATTCCGACTGGGGCTTAATCATGATTAGGATGACCCGCACATCAGGAGCCTTGCGACGCACTAGACCTTAGGATCATTTCTTTCGGTCGGTGGAAGCCGCTTGCCCTATAGGACCCTCGCCTGGGATAGTCCGTCCTTGGGAGTGTGCAGTACAGGTGAAAAACGAGGGGTCTATAGGCGTAGTGATGGCCTCCACTGATCCAGGATTTAGAATAGTTGAGAAAAATAAGAGAAATCTTTTCCAACCAATTAGGAATACAGCGTGTTTTAAGTAAACATGAATGAAATAATCAATAATTAGGTAGGCATGTTGAATGAGCCCTAAACCTTTGCCCAAAATGAAACCCGAGCCTAAACCGAACCCTCCTCTCCCTCGCAGCTCGTAAGAAGTGGGTCAGAGTTCCAGGTCAGCGTCTGTTCAGTGCTGAGTCCGACAGTTCATCAGCAGTCTCACTCAGGTTACTCCGAATGACTAGTCCGGCAGGAAGTAGTAGTGGGGGTGACAACGCGGTTGATCCGAATGGGCTTACTAAGGAAGAGTTGATACAAGCTTTGGAGGTTGCCAGGGCCCGGGAAGAAATCACTAGGAAACAGGAAGAGGACACACAGAGACGGGTTGTAGAGGCCATGAGACAGAGGGGAGTGGCCGTGATATTTGAAAATGATGGGGGATTCGTTGAAATCACAGACGAAGATGAAATTGAGAACATGCCGCCTCGCGATTACAATAGGGTTCCCCCACCTCAAACCTACCCCAATGTGGCGACCTCACGTCCCTCATATCAAACCGCAACTCAATCAAATGTGCCAGCCACACAAGCTCCCTTCACCTTTCCGGGGGGTCCATCCTCATTTCTTCCCGGGTTCAACCCATATGGCCCGGTCCCGACGGGTCAAGCTTTTTCAGCCCCGGCCACTGCCGGATTACCACTACCGACCCTGCCAATTGCATCACAAGGGGTGGCATTCCCATTCCACTACCCGACAGCCTGAACCTCCGAGGCACCCCCGCCGTATACCCCGGCAAATGACCAAGGGTATGGGTACGTCTACACCCATGTGCCACCTCAAAGCCTTCCTCAGAATATAACATCCACCGCTGTGCCTCCAACAGTGATGCCGGTAACAACCCGGACCATGGGATCCATCAATTCTAGCCCACAAGTGAATCCTCAAATAGGGTGACTGATCGAGAAGTTGAAACAGATGGAGGAAAAGTTTGAGACTTTGAATGAAAAGAAAACCTCATCGGGAGTTACTGATCCCGACAAGATTGTGCCTCTGCCGCATAAGTTCAAAATGCCAGAAATAGACAAGTTTGATGGGACTGCTTGCCCACAAACCCACCTCAACGCCTACACTTTAGCAATGAGGGCAAAGGGTTGCACTGTACAGCAAATGGGCGATCACTTCCAATTATCCCTGAGAGGAAACGCTCTTAAGTGGTTTTTCAACCTCAAGGATGAATCACGGGTAAGTTGGGGTCGCATTCAGGAAGCATTCCTCACCAAGTACCGATCCAACCTAGAATGGGAAACCAACCGCACCGACTTGCAAAGCACTTTTCAAAAGGGCGACGAGCTGATCGGTGAGTTCTACAAACGTTGGAACTGTAAACTTGGGGAAATTTCTAACCCGCCCACCAAGGATGAACAATTGGACATCTTCCAATCATGCTTAAAACCACAGCTGCGTGCTCTAATCAGCCATCACATTTACCCCAATCTCCGAGCCATAGTAACCGCAGGGTCGAAGTTTGAGAAGGCTCTCAGTGAGCAATCCGCCTCTCAGGGCAATAGCAATTCTTACCGATACCGACCTCCCACCACGAGCAAAGGGAAAGAAGTCTCGGGGGTCATCAACAATATCCAAGGGGAAGGTCCAAAGCAGGTCTCACCAAAGCCGGGTAACTCTGAAAAACGCCCCTATGTGAGGTTTGAGGATTTTGGAATGCCCATTAGCAAAGTCTTTGAGGGATTGGTGAAGCAAGGCCTCACGAGACCTTTGATCAACTTTCAGCCCAAAAATCCGGAAAGGTTCACAGATGAGAACAAGTGGTGTGCTTTCCATAACTACTATGGGCATAACACCGATGATTGCTCCATAGTGAAGCGCATTATCTTGGATTTGATTGCTAAAGGGAAACTCGAACACCCCAGGGGACCGAACGTGGTCAATAACCCGTTCCCGAACAACGGGAGGGTCAACATGATCGAATTTGGCCAAAGCAGGGTGAACATGATCGAATTCGGGGAGCCGACAACGATAACTCTTTGGGAATTCAACACCCCTTTGATTGAAGTTGGGGAAAGATGGAAAGACATTTTGTGGGACTGCGTGCAAAAGGGAAAGATGGAATGTCCTCCTGACAACATGATGACTACCGTGATGAGCGCAAAGATTCCTGGCCAAGAGGGCGAATTAAAAGTGATTAAGCTCACTAAACACAAATTGACCTACGAAGACTGCGCGGAAGAAATGGAAATGGCCATCAAACGAGCTTTGGAAGCGTTGACCATGACCCGAGAAGATTTTGCATTCCCCACGATGAGCACTATCATGTTATGGAAGTTGGTGACTCGTCAAGCGGCAAAAGAGTAATAAGAAGGGTGTGTTGTCATCACAGAACTGAAGGTATGGAGGCTTCAAGAACCCCGGGGGAATATGACTACGGGAGGCACCTTGCACAGATAAGAGAAGCGGCCCGTTCCCTATCCCGTGAAGAGCTTCGAGCTTTGTGTGAAAGTGAGGACGAGGTGTCTTCCCCCGTACTCTCTTTAAACCCGCCTGCGGGAGAAGAAGAAAATTTCCCTACCTTAGATGACTTCCTGCCACTACCGTCACTCTCGCCCTCACCTCCATTCGAGGACGGGTCGATGCTCCCGGATCACTATTGCTGTATGTTGACACTGGAAAAACTTCGCGAAACTGTAGGGATGGGGAAGGAACAAGGAGACTACCCGGTTTCATTTGAAAAACTCCGTGAGTCTGTCTACACCTTTGGTAACTGTCAAAGCATACGACTCCACAGCCCGGTCGGTTCTTGGGGTGGCGACTTTGAATTTATGGTTTGGGGAACAGAAAATGCCGACCGACTTCCAAGTGCTTGACATCCCGATCTCCTTTACCGCCTTGCTGGGGCGCCCTTGGATACACAAAGTCAATGGGGTCGCCTCCACCCTACATCAATGTGTAAAATTTGTACAGGGAGGGAATTTGACTATAATCTGCGGGGATAACGTCACTACAGGGGGGGACCAACCCTAATGGGATCCCCGTATTGGAAATCCAACATGAAGGGAGTGGTATAGTCTTGACCGACTTCACAGGGATACCATCTGAGACCCACGTCCATTGCATGGACCTCACACTTACCAAGGACAAGATTCCCCCCACCATGAAAATGATGCGCCTGATGCACTATCTCCCGGGGCTTGGTCTAGGAAGGAGGCTCCAAGGGACCCACAGGGTTACTGAAATCAAGGAGCAAAAGACGATCCACGGTTTGGGGTACAAGCCGAGACCCGAGGATCTTGTGATGGACAAGAAGATGTCCAGAGAGAAAATCCGAGCCAGGGCCCAAGGGATTCCTTACAAAGCTCCCAACCTCTGTCCCTACGCTTTTGACATAAGCCGCTACTTCATTAAGGGGGGAACGCAAATCGGGACCTCGGAGGAAGAGGAGGCAATGGTGACCAACTGGGACCGACTGCAAGAATACCTCAAAAGGTTCCGAGGAAAGACCGCCAACCTTATCAGGAGAGCATTCCTTGACACGCCTGGAGCACCCACAGGGCACGAGCATATTTCCAAAGGAGTGCCCAAGGTGATAAAACAGTTTGAGGTTTTGTCTGCAGCTGGAGGCAACCAAGAGGAAGAACCCACTTGGTGCCAGTATGACAAATATGAGATCGAAAAGACGCCTACTGGGAAGGCAAAGGAAGAAGTTGAAGAGAACGAGTGAGATGGGACAGTGACGTAAGAACTATTTGAGGAAGACACAGTTCTACCCAGCCTAGTTGATCACGGGAAAGGAATGGTCGCTGCAATAGGAGACGGGTCGATGGGAAGCTTCGACCCTCGCATCTTGGTTGTACCCACTAACACGCCACTAAAGAATTGGGCTACTCTTTTCGGGCCAGTAGCTAACAAGGAGGAAATGACCGCAATGCTTGGATTGGTTCCTCGACCCTTTGAGTCTAGTGTTATAGGGTCCAATGTAATCGAGTCTCCCCAGTCCCTCCTCTTTGAATTTGAGTCATTCTCGTCCGAGGGCCTCACGCCCGAAGACTATGAACTCGTAGCCAATGTTGTATTTCCGTTTGCATTGAATGAAATGATGGACCTTTCCGAGTATCCCCTCATTTCCAACTTATTAGATGATAAATTAACTAATAACTTGAAAACGGTTAATAATGAATCAACTAATAAAGCAGACACACTAAACAAAAAATACATTAAAAAATTCACAAAGCAGGTCGCCGATCAACAGGAAAGCCGTGACCAAGCTGCCGAAGAGGTTTTAACCAAAGTGAATTTGGGTACCGAGGAAGAACCAAGAGAAACACAAGTGGGTGGCTACTTCAAAAGGGATGAGAGGGAGGCCTTGATTGAATTGCTCAGAGAGTATGTGGATGTGTTCGCCTGGTCTTACAAAGACATGCCGGGGTTTGGATGCCTCGATCGTGGAGCACAAGATCCCCCTGGATCCGGAAGTAAAACCCGTCAAGCAAAAGCTCCGACGAATCAAACCCGAGTGGTCCCTGCAAGTAAAGGAGGAGATAGAAAAGTTACTTAGAGTTGGATTTATACGGGTTATAGAATACCCCTCATGGCTCTCTAACATAGTCACTGTCACAAAAGCCAACAGGAAGGTCCGATGCTGTGTCGATTTTAGAGATCTCAACAAGGCAAGTCCCAAGGACAATTTTCCCCTCCCAAACATTGATATGTTGGTGGATACGACCTCTAGTTTCGAGGTAAAATCCTTTGTGGACGGTTTCGCCGGGTACAATCAGATTAAAATGGCCGAGGAAGATCAAGAAAAGACCGCCTTCACCACTCCATGGGGAACTTTCTGTTACACGGTGATGCCTTTTGGACTGAGAAATGCCGGGGCTACTTACCAAAGAGCGGCAACAGCACTATTCCATGACATGATTCACAAAGAAATAGAGGTGTACGTTGACGACATGATCATACACTCTAAAGGAACTGACGGCCAGCACTTGATTGACTTGAGGAAGTTCTTCGACCGATTGAGGAAACACTCCATGAGGCTTAATCCGGCAAAATGCACCTTCGGAGTCACCCGAGGAAAGGTTTTAGGGTACGTAGTTACCGAACGGGGTATTGAGATCGATCCGCAAAAGGTCAAAGCAATCGTAGAAATGAGACCTCCCCGCACCTAGACAGAAGTAAAGGCATTCATGGGGGGACTGCAATACATCAGCCACTTCATCAATCAGCTCACCCCCACCTGTGAACCCATCTTCAAATTACTGAAGAAAAATGCCGAGGTTGAATGGAATGAGGAATGTCAAAAGGCCTTCGACAAGATCAAGGCCTACCTTATCCATCCACCGATTCTCCGCCCACCGCACAGGGAAAAGCCACTCTTGCTTTACTTGACGGTAACAGATACTTCGATAGGAGCTATGTTGGCCCAAGAGAAGAAAGAATCCACGGTGGAAAATGCCATTTACTTTGTGAGTCGGAAGCTACAGGGAAGTGAGCTCAACTACTCCGCAATAGAAAATACTTACGCCGGACTGGTATGGGTTATAAGAAAGTTGAAACACTACATGCACGCCCACCCGATACAGTTGATCTCAAAGGTTGACCCCATCAAATGCTTGCTGGAAAAACCGTCCTTATCAATGAGGCTTGCCAAATGGTCTTTCTTTCTGGCTGAATATGACATCAGTTACGTGTCGAGGAAGGCAGTCAAGGGAAGGGTTATGGCCGAACACCAAGCGGATTTCCCCAGTAACGAAGAGGGAAACCTGAACCACATTTCCCAGATGAAGTGATTTTTACCCTTGAGGAGGAAAACAAATGGCAACTGTTCTTTGATGGAGCCGCAAACAAAAGAGGAAACGGCATCGGTATGCTTCTGGTCGACCCCAAGGACGAGCATACGCCCATCGCCATCAAATTGAATTTTGAAGTAACCAACAATGCAGCCGAGTATGAGGCATGAACCGCGGGCCTGGAAGCTGCTCTGGAAAGGAATGTGAAAGAATTGGAGGTGTATGGGGACTCAGCCTTGCTCATCAACCAAGTTTCGAACAAATGGAAAACATTGGATCCGGGGCTGCAAAAGTACCACGCCCACATGGAAGAACTCATGACACAGTTCAAAAGGGTTAGCTTCCATTACTTGCCAAGGGACCGGAATTGCTTCGCCGATGCCTTAGCCACTTTGGCCTCGTTGGTAGAAATTCCGGAAGGGAAGTCGATAAAGCCTTTCAGAGTCGGGAGAAGGGAGAACCCGGCGTATTGCTGTGAAATTGAAAAGGGCTCGGAGGAAGTATATGAGCCGTGGTATACCCAGATCTACCAGTTCCTCAGAGAAGGGGAGGCCTCCCTCCTAAATGAGAAGGGGGAATACAAAGATGGGATCAAAGCCAAGAGCGCGGCGGCCCTCAAACGACTCGCTTCTCACTACGTCATTCTGGGAGATATTCTGTATAAGAAACGCCATCAGGGGCTTCTCTTAAGATGCATAAGCACAAAAAGAGCACAAGAGCTCATTCGGGAGGTCCACAATGGGGTATGTGGCCCGTACATGAATGCCAGGGCATTAATGCAAGTCATCCTGCGGATGAGATACTTTTGGATCTCGATGGAAACCGATTGTATACAATTCGTAAAGAAATGTGACAAATACCAGCGGTTCTCCAACCTTAATCACCTGCCGCCCCACCATTTGTATTGTATAACGACCCCTTGGCCTTTCTCCACTTGGGGCATTGACATCATCGGAAAAATCACTCCCCCAGGAAGCAACGGGCACGAATTCGTCTTGGTGGCGGTGGATTACTTCACAAAGTGGGTTGAAGCCAAGTCATACAAAGTCCTTACTTCCAAGAAGGTGGCACAATTCATCAAGGAGAATATCATGTGCCAGTACGGGGTCCCAAATGAAATCATCACAGATAATGGCTCACACTTCGAAGGAGAGTGCGACCAACTGTTGCAAGAATTCCGGGTCACCCGCCACAAATCTTCCCCATATAGGCCTCAAACCAATGGAGCGGTGGAAGCCGCCAACAAAACACTCGAAAGGATCATTAAGAAGATGGAAACACGAGGAAGGGATTGGCCCGATAAGCTACACCTAGCATTATGGGGATACCGAACCTTGGTCAGAACCGCCACAGGGGAAACCCCATTTGCTCTGACTTATAGGATGGAAGCCATGCTCCCGGCTGAACTAGAAATTCCGTCATTAAGGATTCTATTGGAAAATCAAATCCACGAAGTGGACTGGCTTCGGAGCCGACATGATGAGTTAGCCCTCTTGGATGAATGCCGCTTAAGAGCAATGGAACACATCCGTGCCTACCAAGGGAGGATGGCACGAGCCTTCAACAAATGGGTGAAGCCTCGAGGGATTCGGGTCGGGGATTTAGTGCTCAAGGAAAAACCCCCAGGGAGGTCTAACCCTGACGGAAAATGGGAACCTGTATGGATTGGCCCCTTTGTCGTACAAGAGATATTCTCAAGAGGCGCAATGAGACTTGCAGATTTGGATGGGAATCCCTTCGTGCATCCTGTCAATGGTGATAAGCTTCGCCGATATTATGTTTAAAATATATATATATATATATACCTAGATTGAAAACCCATTAGGGCAGTCTAGAGAAAAAGCAAGGTTTGCATCAAAAATTGTTGGAAAAGAACTACGATGACCTGAGCCCCTTAATCTTGCTTGTAAAAGGGGAACGTAGGCATCCAACTATTGGTCCGGTCTAAAAAATAAATAAAATTCAAATTTTGTTTTTCAAAAGGGATTCATTCGATAACCACTTTCATTACAGTTAAAACACTTCTTTGATGAGTTCAAGCACGGTCTACTCTTGACCTCGGGCAACAGGCTAAAAGACTAATAAAACACTTAAGAAAACTAATGTGTCTGCAATGACAATGAGTGGATACTTAGGACTGTAAGGCCATCAATGACCTTTACCCCTCCATTTCTTCTTCTGACTCCTCCGAGTATTTTTCCTCTTCACGTCGAAAAGCTCGATCTCGTTCCTCCCTAAGTTGGGAGTCCGCCCGGCATCTTCAATTAAGCCGGCCGATTTTAGAGCTGTGTCAACCGCCATGTGGTCCCGAAAGTCCTCGAGTCGTGCCTCAATTCTAGGTATCACCGCCCTCCTCCTCTCAGCGAGAGCTTGATAGTCTTCAATAGCGTCTCCAGTAAAGTTATGAGCGCTCGTCACGGCCTCGGCCTCCCTCAAAACCCTACTAGGGACATAGTCTCCTCCAAGGATGTCCCCACGCCTCTCCTCAATAAGCCTTTGAGTCTGTCCCATGGTCTATTCGTACCAATCCAAGTAAACAGTGGTCAGAATCGTGCTAGCTGCACCCCTGAGGAGTGCCCGAACTGGAAAAAGGGAATGGGTCCACAACTGGGAAAAGAGGAAAGTCGTGGAAGGGTCCCACATGGATAAAGGCGAAAGCCTCAAATGCTCTGGATTAACATCTGACCACTCCAACACAGGAGTCTGTAGCAAGCCAAACTGCCGACGGACCAAAGAAGGGACGTAAAAGGACGATCCCAAAAGGCCCGGCACCCGAACAAAGGGGTAACCATCCTGACACTCCCGCACTGAGTTGATGTGCCAATGTGGCACCCACCAACGGATTTCTTCAGTCTTGAGACGATCCATATGAGCCTCCCAATCGCTCTGAGCTAAATCCAGAATGAGCCCTCTCAAAGAATATGACCATGGCTTATGAGAAAGAGGAGCCTCAGGGACGGCCACTAACCTCTCCCTCAGCCATAAAATAAGCAAAGCAGGGCTACCGCTGCGCATAAAACCGTCTCCCAAATCCAAACGATCCATACCATGGAGAGTCTCGCCTAAGACCAAAGGAACGATGTCTTTTCCCGCCAGACACTCCTCGAGCACACTCAACAAAACCCGGTGGCAAGTACCCTTGGAACCCACATGTAGAAGAAAGCAAGGACGCATAGCCCGAAGGCATTCCAAGAAGCCTCATCAGAACGCTCCATGAACTTCTCAGGAAGGTCGGAAATATCAATGAAAGTCGGATTAATGACCATACATTGAGCCTCTTCCAAAGGGATGTCGAGGAGAGAGACCAATCTCTCAACACAAGTGGTAGCATCAACTGAGGGAAGAGCGACGACCTCCGTATCTATGCCACCCACTAGAGCTTTGAAATATTCGTAAGTCGGAGTGATCTCGTTTTAAGAAAAACAGTATACATGCCTCTTCACGTCCCAGAAAGATGCGGCGGCCCTTAGAAGCTCGAGATCCGGGATGAACTCTTTGAGGGACCAAAGAGACCGTAGACCAAATTTGGACTTGAATATGTCCTTGTGACTCCCCATTTGATGCCTCATCCAAAGCCTAAGGTTACCTTCAAAACATTCTTGGTCAACTATGGACAATTTTGGTGCCTTTTCCATGAGAAAAGGATCCATGGAAGGGAAATGTCGAAAATGGAAGGTGAAAGACTGCTGTTGGACTCCAAGCTGTGATGATGAAGAAGATGACCAGGCCTGGAACAAAATTTATTGGAAAAGCAACATCACTCCTCTAGCCGTACGGCTACTTTGTCCCTGACAAAAATTAATGGTTTCTTGATTGAATGGCTTTGTGACATCACCCATTTAAAGCTCCATTTAAATCTATCCCAGAAATGCACCAGAATTTTCCCCCCTTTTTAGGGCTCATGCAATTTGCTTTGAACCTAGAAAATTAATTAGGTTCCCACTGAAAATGTGACCGGGCAGTCCATAGATGGACGTAAGACCATCTTTGTTGAAATTAACCTGGCCGTACTTCGTAAGTCCAGGTTAACAGGTTAAAAATATGAAAAGAAAATTGGCCGTCCCTGACGTAAGCCCAGTTAAAATTTATTTGATTGACCAAAAGAGAGTCAAATCCCGACTTCGACCAAATGAGTGTCGAGAAAATCCCTTCGGCTGACCAAAAGAGAGTCAAGCCCCGACTTTGACTCGTTGAGAGTCAAATTGAATGTCAAAGAAAATTGGCCGTCCCTGACGTAAGCCCAGTTAAAAATTATTTTGATTGACCAAAAGAGAGTCAAACCCCGACTTTGACTCATTGAGAGTCAAATTTAATGTCCAAGAAAATTGGCCGTCCCTGACGTAAGCCTAGTTAAAAATTATTTGATTGACGAAAAGAGAGTCAAATCCCAACTTCAACCAAATGAGTGTCGAGAAAATCCCTTCGGCTGACCAAAAGAGAGTCAAGCCCCGACTTTGACTCGTTGAGAGTCAAATTGAATGTCAAAGAAAATTGGCCGTCCCTGACGTAAGCCCAGTTAAAAATTATTTTGATTGACCAAAAGAGAGTTAAACCCCGATTTTAACTCATTGAGAGTCAAATTTAATGTCCAAGAAAATTGGCCGTCCCTGACGTAAGCCCAGTTAAAAATTATTTGATTGACCAAAAGAGAGTCAAATCTCGACTTCGACCAAATGAGTGTCAAGAAAATCCCTTCGACTGACCAAAAGAGAGTCAAGCCCCGACTTTGACTCGTTGAGATTCAAATTGAATGTCAAAGAAAATTGGCCGTCCCTGACGTAAGCCCAGTTAAAAATTATTTGATTGACCAAAAGAGAGTCAAATCCCGACTTCGACCAAATGAGTGTCGAGAAAATCCCTTCGGCTGACCAAAAGAGAGTCAAGCCCCGGATTTGACTCGTTGAGAGTCAAATTGAATGTCAAAGAAAATTGGCCGTCCCTGACGTAAGCCCAGTTAAAAATTATTTTGATTGACCAAAAGAGAGTCAAACCCCGACTTTGACTCATTGAGAGTCAAATTTAATGTCCAAGAAAATTGGCCGTCCCTGACGTAAGCCCAGTTAAAAATTATTTTGATTGACCAAAAGAGAGTCAAGCCCCGACTTTGACTCATTGAGAGTCAAATTTAATGTCCAAAAAATTGGCCGTCCTTGACGTAAGCCCAGCAGAGATAAAAATTAAGTCCCCCGAGCGACCATTGTAAGATAAAATTAGGTCCCCCGAGCGACCATTGTGAGATAAAATTAGGTTCCCCGAGCGACCATTGTGAGATAAAATTAGGTCCCCCGAGCGACCGTTGTGAGTTAAAATTAGGTCCCCCGAGCGACCATTGTGAGATAAAATTAGGTCCCCCGAGCGACCGTTGTGAAATGAAAATTAGGTCCCACGAGCGTTCATTGTGAAGATAAAATTAGGTCCCCTGAGCGACCACTGTGAGATAAAAGTTATGTCCCCCGAGCGACCGTTGTGAAATGAAAACTAGGTCCCCCGAGCGACCGTCTTGAGATAAGAGTTAGGTCCCCCTTGCGACCGTTTTGAAAATAGAAATAGGTCCCCCCGGGTGGCCCCATGTGAAAAGAAAAATCTAGGTCACCCGGATAGCCCATCTCGAGAAAAGAAAAAGCTTAGAATGAGAAGGGCAGTCCTTGACGTAAGCCCATGATTAAACTTGCCTCTGACCAAAATGAGTGTCACGCCCGAGTCCTTCGTGTTGGTCCCAAAGACACAACAAGGGTATGAGAAAGGAGGCTATGGGGGGGGGGTGAATAGCCTACTTTAAAATTTCAACCATTTTTCAAAATTCAATCAAGTGCTTACAATCTTGAGTTTTGCGGTCAAGTAAAAAACCACGCGGTCAAGGTGTAATATGCACAGCGGAAGTTTTCGATGGAAATAAGGTAGAGTTGATTTTGACTAAAATCTCTAAGGAAAACCAGCACTCACGGTCAACCAGGTTGCGGTCAAGGTAAGTGCGGTCAAGAGAAATGCGGTCAAGAGATTGAGATTTTGAAAGTTGTTGTCTTAGAAGTTTTCGCAAAAGATAAGTTAGTCAGATTTTAACTTAGGCAATGTGGAGAACAGACAAACACAATTCACAACAGTTCTTAAATCTGAAAGATCAAATATTAAACGACAAACAAGATTAATATGAACAATGAAGAACAAGATGAATAATACTTGAAAGTAAATTTGCAGAAAGTAAAATGACACAAGTATTTGGAAAGGTTCGATCTGTTAAAAGATCTACGTCCTTTACCAAGAAGGTCAGTCTTGGATTTTGAATGGAGGTATATATTGATTCTTGAGTGTATAGATAACAGAGATGAAGCTTTGAATCAACACCTACTTTCTATGAAGAATAATCCTAGACTTAGACTAGTGTATCCCTTTTGATTCAATCTATGTGATTGATCAATTGGGGTGAGTGTGTGTGTAAGAATTAGAAGCTCTTGGAAATCTAAGTGATTGTAGAGCCTAATGAATCTTAAGTGTTTACAAGGATTGAGATGACTTGTTTGTTGCTGGAGAGCTTTGAAGGTTTGAAGGTGAGTTCTTTGAAGATTTAAAGGATTCTGGAAATCTTGAGTTATGATCTTCAATCACCAAGTATTTCAACAGCAATTTCACTCTTTTTATCTCAGCTATGTTCAATGAAGAACTTAAGGGCTATTTATAGCCTTGAATGAGAAAATAGCTGTTGGGAAATACTTGGGCTCCAAGTTGAAGGACAATGAGCTGTTGAATTCTGATTGGAGCTCATTCTGAGTTTATCCTTTTTGCAGAGAAGAGGTGGTCCCACTTAGATGAATTCAAATTTGAATTACTTGGGGTCCAAGTTCTGCAACATTCTAAACTAACCATAGTTTGACTAAGGTTAAGTTTTAACAAACTTGGGTTACTTGGACATCTTCACTTGCGGTCGAGACCTTACGGTCGAGAGTTTCACGGTCATATGGTTTTCCACGGTCAAGTGGTCTTCCACGGTCAAGTGGTCTTCCATGGTCAAGTGATCTTCCACGTCTTTCATGGTCAAGTGATCTTCCATGGTCAAGTGGTCTTTCATGGTCAAGTGATCTTCCACGGTCAAGTGGTCTTCCACGGTCAAGTGATCTACTCACGGTCAAGAGATTCACGGTCAAGGACTTGACCACTAAATTTCCAGACTTAGAAAATTTTAAGTCCTAACAATCTAAAGCCTATACTATTAAAGTGGACTATTCTAAAAATGAAGTTTAACACTTCTTACAATATATCCTAAAGTCCACAAAAGATAAAATTAGGTTATGGGATCAATCAAATCTAGGTAATAGGAGTGGTTTATAATAAGCATACCCAACAATCTCCCCCTATTTGATTGAGACCATTACCTACTATAACAAAGGCTAATTCATTGTACTTGGTAATAACATGTTTTCAAGAAAATAATATTTTATTAATTTCATGCCCCAAGTCAATGCACACTCTAAGCCAGTGTCATAGATTTCTATCAGCCTAAAAAGATAAAAAAAAAAATACTAATCCTAGCAAGATAGACATATAAGGTTTGAATGCATTTTTAGAGAAAATAACCATAAGTAAGCAAATGCATCAAACAAACATTCAAAAGGCACTCCACAAAAATATAACCATTAAAGTGAGGGGAGTGCAGACAAAAGAGAGATTAAAGTTTTACAGACCCAAATAAAACAAACCTAAAAGTAAATTGTTTTTGGAGCAATATCAACAAAGTTTCAAATGACCACACACGGTCATGTTTAAATGGTGCGGTCAACCAAAGTATGGATCTCCTTCAAAGTAGCCGAATTTCTTTGATAGGCCAACTCCAGGAATGATGATGGGGTCCTTAAGGTCGTTGATCTCTAGGAATTCGAAGCTGTCTTCTCCTTCTTCATTATCAGTTGCTAGCCTGTTTCCATGCCCGGTCGCTTGGTTTTGAGAAGAGGAGGCTTGAGATCCAGCAATGCTATCCACGGTCAGTTGAAGAGTTGAAATCTTGTTAATCACTTCCTGCACATTTGAGTTAGTAATTTCATAAACCCTATCAACTTTAGAAGTTTGACCTTCTAGCCTTTGAGTGTGGACTTGCATGGCTTGCCTCATAGCTTCTATCTTTGGTACAAACTTATCAGCGACCGATAACAATCCTGTAGAGACACAAGCATTGATTTTTGCTTTGAGGGAGTATTTTACTTTATCCATTTTCTCAAACAAAAAAAATCTTATCATGGGTCATTGCCTTGGTCAGCTCCAACCCATCTCCTTCAATAATATTGACCACAGAACGGTCAATAGCGAAAGATTGTGACTTGAGATCTTCCTTGAGGTCAGCATGGGTAAGAGGAGCGGTTGAGGAGGATGCGGTCGAGGCAATGTTGGGGTTCACGGTAGCTAGGCTTTCAAGAATAGCCTTTGTAATATTCTGACTCTCCCCCTTAATGGTCTCAACAACTGAAGTCTTGAGCAGATCAACCTCATTCTGTAACTTAACTTGGTTTGCAGCAAGCTTTGCAACCTCACTCTGAGTATCAAGATTGATTTGTGTTAAAGTCTCAACTGCGGTCAGTAGATGAGCCAAAGGATCGATCGAGCTATCAGATGCGGTCGTGGCTTGAGTAGTTCTAGGAGGAGAGAGAGCAGGAGATTTAACTAACACATTATCATCATGATCACTAGGTACACGGTCGACATCTTGACCGTAACCCTGAAACTCAGCCTTATCAACAGTTTGGTCATCAACCTTTTCATCACTGAAATCAGGACTATCAACATCAACAGTTTTCTCAGCATTTTTACCAACACTAGCTTTAATTTCTACACCAGCTTCAACATCTTGATTACCAGATTCACTACTTGATTCTACCAATTCCACATCATCTGGTTCATCAACTAATTCAAGAGTATGCTTGTCCCTTTGACGTTGCGGTTGAGTAGGAGCTATTTCAACATTATCATCACGGTCACTCTGCATAGGTGAACCGGATGGAGTGAAAACAGGGGATGCGGTCAAAGGAGGTGGTCTTGGAACCTTGGATTTCTTTGCAGTTTGAACGGGACTTAGAGAAAGATCCATTTTCTTGGATTTCTCCCCCTGAGATGAAACGGGGAGTGCAGAAGACGTTTTTTGGAAGGATTTGGATGGAACGGTCGGAGAGGACACGGTTGTCTTGGAGACCGTTGATTTAGAGATGGGAGCGGTAGACTTGGTTTTTAATGGTGCGGGAGGAGGAATTCTAGAAGGAGGCTTAACCGTTGAAGATTCTTTGATAATCACTCCAGTCAATGGTCTGGGTTTGGAAGGAGCGGTCGAGGCACTAGCAATTCCTTTGCCTTTGATTCTTCTTAACACTTGTTCATCCTCAGCTTCTTCATCATCATCATCATGAACTGATGTGGACTTATCAGGAGCATTAAGTCCCAGAGCAATTCTTGCAGCCTTGGTGTAGTGTGGTGTGACATAGGGTTCTTTGGGGTCACGAGCCAGATATTCTTGATATTGAGTATCACCAAATCTGTTGCGGAAAGTGGATCTCATAGTCTTAACATCAAAGATTTTGGATAAAGAGATAGTAACTTTGGCATCCTTTTCTTTGCCAATGGCTCTTCTTGTTTCAGGAATGAACTTGAAGATCATGGAGAGAAACCTGGAGTTCCTCTTATACTTGGTGGGGGCTTTTTCAGATAGCTGCTTCTTGTAGTCATTGATGTGGTCGACTAACAAGTCATAAAGAATCTTAGGCCAGTTCATCTTTCTTCCTAAGTAGATTGCGGTTGACAAGTGCTATTGAGTGGTGTTAAAGTTTCCATGGTTGCCACTTTTGCAGAGCAGACCGTGGCCAACCAGGTGACCAATGTAGTACATCACCTCAGGAAAAGTCTTGCGGTAAGGCTTACAGACGTCCATAGATCCAATAAATCTCATTGCTAGACCATCATATTCTTCATTAGTCAGAGACTCAGGGGCATCAACGTCTATGTCCAGACCTAGAGTGGCAGCAATATCGGTGTAGTCAATTTCAACTTTCTGACCGTAAACCTCAGCTGCAATCCAGTTGAGCGGTTTGTTTTGTTCATCTCTCCCTTTGATTTCTTTAGCTGTGGAGTAGAATTCACCCACATCAGCAAGGTAGTGACTTGATTGATTCATTGTGAAGTAGTGGAGAATGTCTGACTTCTTCATCCTTTTAATTATATGACGACCAATAGCGTCATTTTGAAGGTCATCATGGTTGATCACACAACCAGGTATAAAAGACTGTTCTTCTTGAAAAAGATTGAGAAGTTAGCAACACTGGTGCGGTCGAATGATCAGATAATGCGGTCGATTGTTACACGGTAGATAGAGGGTGCGGTTGACAAAAAGAATACTTAGAAGCATTTCAATGAAATCTCTAAAACACGCACAAACACCATATTACTATGTGTAATGAATTTTAAGGATCAAAAAGTGTAATCTCAAGAACACGAAGAACACCATAAGAACACGAAGATACTGTTCATAGCGAAAACCCAGAAAACGATTCAGAGCATGAAAATCCATAAAAATTTCACCAAAATGTGCACAAAAACCGATTATTCGTATAAATACCAACAATTTCATCATCAAAAACATATAACTCACAGAATATGAAAGGGCATAGTTAACCAAAAAAAAACTTCAAAAACATTTATGGCATAAATAGATATAACAAGCCAAATTCGAATCTAAACATGTTAGAGAACTCGAAATCATCAAAGTAACAATTAATAAGCATAATCAGAACCAAAATAGCCCAGATTTTTAAAGAATTTAGTCAAAAATATCAAATTGGTTTTAACCCGCCAAAACCAAAATATAGAACTTGAAAATGTAGAGTTTTGGGTCAAGAAATCATACCATTGTATCTTCAGAGAGTTGTTCTTGAGATCTCTTATAGGATTTGGAAGATTGAGAGAGTTTTGGAGCCATTTATATAGAGAAAAATGAATGACGAATGATTTGAGATGAAGTGGGTTTGTAGAGAGAGACAGAGAGTAGAGAGAGAGAGAGAGGGTTTCTGAAAAGGAGGTTGTGCAAAGAGGTGGAGTTGAGGAGGTAGTGGAACGGTTTGTTCAGAAAAGATGTGGGAGGTTAACTCTGCAAAAACTCAGGGATTTGACCAGAGATGTCCTTTCGCCTTAAATGCATGGATAGTGACAGCGGACATAAATAGGGAACAACATTAATTGCAAATGATTTGAATTAAATGAAAATGAGGGAAAATAGGAAATTACGGAATTACCCCTTTGGATGACTAGGATGATCCTAATGATTTGCTAAGTTAGAAACACTTACCTGCTCACCTAACTTTTTGCGGTCAGGTGCTTGACCGTGAATGCTTGCGGTCAAGTATGTTACCTTAACCAAAGAATGCTTCTTTAAAGCAATGAGCCAATGTCATCATTTTCCCATGCGGTAGGCTTCTATAAAGCCTTGAACAAATTTTGTCCTTTCATGCGGTCGGAATATTTTGCGGTTAACAACAGTGCGGACAATTTACTTGAAGGATTTTGATGTATCGACCGGGATTGCTTGACCGGTGAGAGGTTGACCGTGACCTACTTGGTTTTGGACTTGGATAAAACACAAGACATTAGCACAATCAAGATTTATAGACAAGTAATTAAAGTTCTAGCATTCCCATTTCTCCTCTAAGATACCTAAATCTCTTCGAATCAAGTGCCTTGGTGAGAATATCTGCAATTTGATTGTCAGTACTCACATACTCTAGATGGATATTACTTTTTTCCACATGATCTTTGAGAAAGTGGTACTTGATATCAATGTGTTTGGTCTTTGAATGCATGATAGGATTGTTGGAGACAACAATGGTAGATGTATTGTCACAATAGATTGGACAATTTTCTTCGTTGATTCCGTAGTCAACCAATTGTTGCTTCATCTAGAGCACTTGGCAGCAGCAGCTTCCAGCAGCTATATATTCATCTTCTATGGTAGATACAGAGACAGAGGCTTGTTTCTTGCTTGCACATGAAATGAGTCGATTTCCAAGGAAATGACAAGTTCCACTTGTGCTTTTCCTGTCTATTGTACATGCTGCATAATCTGCATCTGAGTAACCTATAAGATCAAAATTTGAATCTTTGGAGTACCGAAGTCCAAGGTTAATAGTCCAAGATAGATATCGAATAATACGTTTAACAGCAATAATATGTGCTTCTCTAGGATCCGCTTGATAACGAGCACAAACACAAACACTAAACATGATATCTGGCCTACTAGCAGTTAAGTAAAGAAGAGAACCAAACATACCTCGATATAAAGTTTGATCAACCTTCTTACCTTTCAAGTCTTTATCTAACTTGTTACCAACAGCCATAGGAGTGTCATATGCTTTTGCATTTTCAAGTCCAAATTTCTTGATAAGGTCCTTTGTGTACTTTGCTTGATTGAGGAAGATGCCTTCAGCACATTGTTTAATTTGAAGCCCAAGGAAGAATGTTAATTCTCCCATCATGCTCATCTAAATTTGCTTTTCATTAGCTTCTCAAATCGCTTACACAACAATTCATTAGTAGAACCAAAAATAATATCATCTACATATATTTGAACTAATAAAGTATGATCATGATATTTATCAATGAATAGAGTTGTGTCGATCTTACCACGCTTGAAGCCTTTCTCTAGGAGAAATTTAGATAGAGTATCATACCATGCACGTGGAGCTTGTTTGAGTCCATATAAAGCTTTACGGAGTTTGTAGACATGATTTGGAAATTTGGGATCTTCAAATCCGGGTGGTTGAGCAACAAAGACTGTTTCTTGAAGTTCACCATTGAGGAATGCACTCTTCATATCCATTTGATATAACTTGAATCTTTTGAAAGATGCATAAGCTAAAAATATCCTTATAGCTTCAAGTCTTGCAACGGGGGCAAATGTTTCATCGTAATAAATGCCTTCTTCTTGTCTGTATCCTTGTGCAACTAACCTAGCTTTGTTCCTTGTGATGCTTCCATTCTCATCCATCTTGTTTCGGAACACCCACTTTGTACCAATCACTCCTTGATCTTGAGGCCTTGGAACCAAGGTCCACACATTGCATCTTTCAAATTGGTTGAGCTCTTCTTGCATAGCAACAACCCAACTTGAGTCTTGGAGTGCTTCATCAACTTTCTTGGGTTCAACTTGAGATACAAATGCGGTAAGTGCATCATAGTTTGATCTTCTTGTTCGAACACCAGAATGTAGGTCACCAATGATATTCTGAATTGGGTGATCTCTGACCTCACGAACTTCTTGAGGTATATCAGGTTGAGTTGGAGGTTGTAAATTCTCTAGTGGTACATCATTTGTGCCATCCCAATCATAAGTAATTTGAGGGATAGGTTCTTCCATATTTATGGGTGTTTCAACTTCAACTCCATTTGAGGTAGTAGCAGATGTGGTAGCTTCTGGTGCTTCATGAGAGGTAGATGGAGGTGTAGTTGAGGTAGATGGAATTCCTTGAGTTGATTGATTTTGTGGTCGAGTTGTACCTGTCTCATTAAGCTCAACAAAATCATCAGCAACATTTGGAGCCATATGTGGCTCAAGGAGAGAATGTTCATCAAAAGTAACATGGACAGATTCAACTATCTTAAGAGTGGTTTTATTAAATACACGAAAAGCTTTTGAGTGTTTAGCATACCCAATAAATATACCTTCATCGGCCTTAGGAGCAAATTTACCTCGATGTTCTTTACCGTTGTAGAGTATGAAGCATTTGCATCCAAATATCTTGAAGTATGCTATGTTGGGGGTTGTTCCTCTCCAAAGTTCATAAGGAGTTTTGTTGTAGGTCTTGTTGATGAGGGATCTATTTTGAGTGAAGCATGCTGTGTTGACGGCTTCAGCCCAAAAGTATTGAGGTAGCTTTGCTTCAGCAATCATAGTCTTTCCAGCCTCTATCAACGTTCTGTTCTTCCTTTCCACAACACCATTTTGTTGAGGAACTCCAGCAGCAGAGAAGTTGTGGTCAATACCATGGTCATCACAGTACTGAGCTACACCGTTGTTCTTGAATTCTGTACCGTTGTCGGATCGAACACTAACGATGCCATCTTCCTTTTGTGTTTTGAGCTGTCTAAAGAGTGCGGTCAAAATGTCATAGCAATCATCCTTTGAGATCATCATTTCAACCCACGTATATCTTGAATAATCGTCTACCACAACTAAGGTATATCTATTTCCACCAATACTTGCGGTAGTGACAGGTCCAAACAGATCCATATGTAGCAGCTGCAAACATCTTGAAGTTGAAGGTGTCATCTTGCTGGAGAAAGACGCCTTTGGTTGTTTGCCTAGTTGACATGCTGTGCACTTCTCATCGTGGTGATCAGCTACTTTGGGTAGACCACGAACTAGATTTTCTCTTCCAATCTTGGATAGATACTTGAAATTTAAGTGACTTAGTCTTTTGTGCCACAGCCAACTATTTTCGCTAACATTCTTTGCTACAAAACAGAGATTAGAAGAAATGCAAGATGAAGTAAAATCAACAATATAAACATTTTTCTTACGAATCCCTTTAAGCAAGGTGACGCCGGATGTGCCATCTTTGATGAGACAGAAATTTGAAGTGAAGTGGCATTGCAATCCTTTGTCACAGACCTGAGATATTGAGAGTAATTGTGTTGTAGACCAATAACTAGAGAGACTTCTTGGATGGTGATTTTTCCTTTTCGGATGACTCTATATCCTACAGTCTTTCCTTTGTTATTATCTCCGAAGGTTACTGATGGCCCTTTTTCTTCACGGACATCTTCTAATAAATTGATATCTCCAGTCATGTGCCTTGAGCAGCCACTATCGAGATACCATAAGCTTGATTTATTCTTGGAGTGTCCAGCCATTAAGCAGAGGACCTACAAAATAGACATTTAAGAATAAGGTCCCCTTTTTATTCTTTTGGGTCCAAAGGGTTAGCAACTTTTGACAACCCACACTTGCCTCACAGAAGGAGGGTTACTCTTTCTGGGATTGGGTGTGAATCTCAAAATACATTCAGCAGTCTTGTGACCATAACCATCACACACAGAACAATAGTGGAAGCCACCCAACTGAGGGTTAACAAACTTCGTTGAGGTCTTGAGCACAACATTGTTAACTGGTATGGAAGATCTCTCCTGAACAAAGTTCAATTTCTTGAACTTGACCGCATGACCCTTGTTTCCGATCGACATGCCGCGGAAGGCAACTCGACCGGGTCTTGAGGTTGATGCGCGGTCGTGTCCAGGTACCTTACCAGAGTATTCCTCTGCGGTAGAATCTTCCATGACTTTTTCTTTCAACTTTGAAGCCTTTCCAGTTTGATACTTAGGGTAGACATAGTGGAACTCTAGTTTCTTCTTTGGTTCTTGTCTTTTACCCTTAGATTTTTGATGTTTAGCTTTTGACCCTTCCAAAGTTTGCTTGGTAAATTTCTCATCTCTTTCACAACAAGATGCAAATTTAAAGTTGTCACTAGTTTGGAATCCTAAGCCTTCCTTATCACCACTAGACTTTTGGGATTCTAAGATTTGTTCCATAGTGACACGAGAATTGGTCCACTTATTAGTGATCCTTTTCAGGTCGTTTATCCCAGAAACCAATTCTTCGTTTTTAACTTTAAATATAGCATTTTGTTCTTCTAAGAAACGGTTTCGATCAGTAAGAGGAGTCATGCTCTTGATCTGCTCCTTAAGGAGGGTGAGTTCAGATCTTAATAGAGATTTCTCCGTCTTAAGCTGGGAAATTTAATCAGTTGAAAGTGCTAAAGCTTCCTTCATACCAGAGAATTTACTAATTACCTGTTCAGCTTTTGCAAACATCTTTTCTTGTTCATCGGGGGAAATGTCAAACTTGACTTGAGGAGTGGTAAACATAACTTCCTTCACTTTGGGGTTTAGTAGAGCTTTCTTTGTTGCACTCACATCACATCTTGAAAATAGAAGATCACCATTCTTTTGAACCGGAGTTAGGAATCCTTTTTCAGCAAGTTCATCGGCCGTATAACTTATCCGTTTAGGTTTTGCATTTGGTGAGCGATGACTTTCATTATCATCCTCACCATCGGACTGAACGACCAAACAGATGTGGCCTTCTTCAGAATCTTCATCGCTTTTATCAGAGTCTGACTCTATCCAAGTAGCTAACTCTTTTGAGGTAGAGTCTTCTTCAGCCATCATTCCCTTTTGCTTTGAATACCGTGGAGTAAAGTTACTTTTCTTCTTCATATACTCGTACTTGGTAATTGGACATTCTGATGCGAAGTGACCTGGTTTCCTGCAATTAAAACAAACGAGATCCTCTTTATTTTTTGAGAAGTTGGGGTACTCTTTCTTACTTGTTGAGCTGCTCCTTGAGAACCTTGCTGGAGCTTTGCTGGATGATCCGGGCCTTGCTGATTTTCTGAACTTTTGAAATCTTTTCACGAACATAGCAAAGTCATCATCGTCCATATCTAATAGATCAGATGTGGAGATTTTTGGATCTTCTTCCTCGATCACTTCTTCCTTTTGAGCGACCAAAGATAAACTCTTAGTTTTTCCTTCGATTTATTCAATGTTATGGAGCTTGATATCAAAAACTTTGAGGTTGGCATAGAGGCTTCTGAGTGACATATCATCTAGTAACTTGGTATCTTCAAGAGTGTTTCCTTTGTGAAGATATTGAGAACCAAGAGCGGCCAGAAAATTAACATTGATTTCTTTCTTGGTAAGCTTCTTTCCAAGTGCGGTGTAAGTACTCACGATCTCACAATAACGATCATAAGTGGCTCTAAGTGATTGACCGGGGATCTTAGCGAAGTTGTTGAATTTTCTTTGAATTGCAAACTTTTTGCTTTCCTTGCAAGCTTGATCTCCTTCGATGTAGTCTTCAATCGCATCCCAAAGTTCTTTAGCTGTTGCACATTCCATGATTTGTCGACGTTGAGACGTACTCAAAGTACTTAGGAGTATGATTTTAGCTTTCACATCCATTCCAACTAGTCTTTTCTCTTCATCAGTCCATTCAGCTTTTGGTTTCTTGATTGAAGGTAAGTCTGCATTGGTTTTTGGATTTGGATTAGCTTTCATAGGAAAATATGGTCCAACGGTAAGACAATCGCCAAGTTGCTCGTCCATGGAGTAGAACTGAGTTAGAATGCTGTGCTTCCATACGTCAAAGTTATCTTCGTAGAATGCTGGAACGTGAGTGAAGTTAACCATTGCCATAGTTTTTTGACTTGCCATATTGAATCGGCACCCAAGCTGTTAAGCTTGAAAAACAGAAGTTTTATAAAGGTGGATGCTCTGATACCACTTGTTGGTCCCAAAGACACAACAAGGGTATGAGAAAGGAGGCTAGAGGGGGGGGGGTGAATAGCCTACTTTAAAATTTCAACCCTTTTTCAAAATTCAACCAAGTGCTTACAATCTTGAGTTTTGCGGTCAAGTAAAAAACCACGCGGTCAAGGTGTAATATGCACAGCGGAAGTTTTCGATGGAAATAAGGTAGAGTTGATTTTGACTAAAATATCTAAGGAACACCAGCACTCACGGTCAACCAGGTTGCGGTCAAGGTAAGTGCCGTCAAGAGAAATGCGGTCAAGAGATTGAGATTTTGAAAGTTGTTGTCTTAGAAGTTTTCGCAAAAGATAAGTTAGTCAGATTTTAACTTAGGCAATGTGGAGAACAGACAAACACAATTCACAACAGTTCTTAAATCTGAAAGATCAAATATTAAACGACAAACAAGATTAATATGAACAATGAAGAACAAGATGAATAATACTTGAAAGTAAATTTGCAGAAAGTAAAATGACACAAGTATTTGGAAAGGTTCGATCTGTTAAAAGATCTACGTCCTTTACCAAGAAGGTCAGTCTTGGATTTTGAATGGAGGTATATATTGATTCTTGAGTGTATAGATTACAGAGATGAAGCTTTGAATCAACACCTACTTTCTATGAAGAATAATCCTAGACTTAGACTAGTGTATCCCTTTTGATTCAATCTATGTGATTGATCAATTGGGGTGAGTGTGTGTGTAAGAATTAGAAGCTCTTGGAAATCTAAGTGATTGTAGAGCCTAATGAATCTTAAGTGTTTACAAGGATTGAGATGACTTGTTTGTTGCTGGAGAGCTTTGAAGGTTTGAAGGTGAGTTCTTTGAAGATTTAAAGGATTCTGGAAATCTTGAGTTATGATCTTCAATCACCAAGTATTTCAACAGCAATTTCACTCTTTTTATCTCAGCTATGTTCAATGAAGAACTTAAGGGCTATTTATAGCCTTGAATGAGAAAATAGCTGTTGGGAAATACTTGGGCTCCAAGTTGAAGGACAATGAGCTGTTGAATTCTGATTGGAGCTCATTCTGAGTTTATCCTTTTTGCAGAGAAGAGGTGGTCCCACTTAGATGAATTCAAATTTGAATTACTTGGGGTCCAAGTTCTGCAACATTCTAAACTAACCATAGTTTGACTAAGGTTAAGTTTTAACAAACTTGGGTTACTTGGACATCTTCACTTGCGGTCGAGACCTTACGGTCGAGAGTTTCACGGTCATGTGGTTTTCCACGGTCAAGTGGTCTTCCACGGTCAAGTGGTCTTCCATGGTCAAGTGATCTTCCACGTCTTTCATGGTCAAGTGATCCTCCACGGTCAAGTGGTCTTTCATGGTCAAGTGATCTTCGACGGTCAAGTGGTCTTCCACGGTCAAGTGATCTACTCACGGTCAAGAGATTCACGGTCAAGGACCTGACCACTAAATTTCCAGACTTAGAAAATTTTAAGTCCTAACAATCTAAAGCCTATACTATTAAAGTGGACTATTCTAAAAATGAAGTTTAACACTTCTTACAATATATCCTAAAGTCCACAAAAGATAAAATTATGTTACGGGATCAATCAAATCTAGGTAATAGGAGTGGTTTATAATAAGCATACCCAACACTTCGCCTCTGACCAAATGAGTGTCACGCCCGAGTCCTTCCCCTCTGACCAAATGAGTGTCACGCCCGAATCTTGCCTCTGACCAAATAAGTGTCACGCCCGAACCTTCGCCTCTGACCAAATGAGTGTCACGCCCGAATCTTGCCTCTGACCAAATGAGTGTCACGCCCGAACCTTGCCTCTGACCAAATGAGTGTCACGCCCGAACTTTGCCTCCGACCAAATGAGTGTCACGCCCGAACCTTGCCTCTGACCGAATGAGTGTCACGCCCGAACTTTGCCTCTGACCGAATGAGTGTCATGCCCGAACCTTTACCTCTGACCAAATTAGTGTCATGCCCGAGTTCCCCACCCGACCTCGACAGTCGTCTATAGGTTTGAGTAGCCTTAAAATCTCTCACCCTTTTCAAACTACAATAGGCTTGATTCCCTCGGATAGGGATACGTAGGAATCTTATACCTCTAGGTCCAGCCATAGAACAAATCGGCTATGCCGTCCTCCCATCAGATTGGGATGCATTTATCGACAACCCCGCTTTCTTCAAAAGCGACGTTGCCGAGGGCTCTGTAAGTACCACAATCTGAAATTGACCTACTTTAGAGGAATTCTTGGTACCATTGAGGGATAAACCAATGGGCCAGGACCTCACTAAGATAAACCTGATATTCCAGGACTGAACTGGAATTAAACTTGGAAAAATCCAGAAGCTCGCCAAGTCGATTCGTACAGATGGTTTGGGCGCATGAGGGGTTGAGCCGTACGGCTACTTTGGGCACCCTCAGCCTCTATAAATTGAACCCCTTGCTTATCATTCCAGGGGGAGAAACAACATAAGAGAGATTACTCTGTCAAAATCACTGCAGTAGTGTGAGGGGAGTGAAACAAAGAGTGAAAGAGAGAAAGGAAGATTGGCTAAACCAAAATAGGTAAATCCACCTTCTCCCCCTCCCTTCTCTTCATCTATAACTCTATTTTATCTTTAACCTTTGTTAAAGTTTATGTTAATCTTTATATTACTTGCAAGACTTGTCCATTCAAGCACTTTTACATTACTTGCAAGACTTGTCCATTCAAGCAACTTTACATTTATGCAAGACTTGTCCATTCAAGCAAATATACATATATTACTCTATATATTTCTCTTGTCCAAGCCATGAGATGATCCAAGGTGCCCTCCATGCCTTGTGTGGAAGAGGTTCAAACCTAGATGATCATGGCTTGTTGATTGTCATTTACATTCTTGTCTAGTTGGAATGATGCTTTTGTTGGCGATAATGATCATTTGGATGATAAAGCCTCCATCCTTATCATCCAACATTGATCTAGCTCTAAAGTCCCCTTTGGGGCCATAAAGATTCAATCTTTATGTGTTGATTTGATTCTTTGAAGGTTAATAAGTCATAAAAATGCCATCTTGGGGATAAAGTTTCAATCTTTAATCACCAAATGGTCAATTTTGGCCCAAAGGACATGTTCATCAACTTTTCTAAATTTTCTCCCATGATTGCTTATGATCACACCCAAATACTTGTTTTGGGGACTAAGTGATGATCATTTAGCATAGGAATGTTGTATTTAAATTTATAAAGTGTTTTAAACAAACTGGAATCAAAACAGTTCTGTCCAGTTTCAACAGAATGTTCTGTTTCTGCTCTGAAACTGGACTGTTCTTGGTTGAACTGTAAAATCCCAGGAAACGGCCTGTACATCCGTACGGCTATGTTGGGAATGGGGGCAAAATGTCCGTTTTGCCCTCTGATCCCTATTTCCTTGATAAACAGACCCTTTCAGTTAAGTTTTTCCAAATAAAACCAATAACAGAAACTTTTCCGTTAAACACACACACACACACATACACATTTTCAAACTAACAAGGGAAACTCGGTTCTTTCCGAGGCATTTTGGGTGAACCGCAAATATGTTCTTCCCAAAGTGTAACCTGACCTCCGAACTCACCTTTCTCTAACCATTTTCATTTGTTGGGTTTAAAATTATCAAATGTGGCGACTCCGTTTCTTTTTCGTTAGGAAAGTTACCCGTGTTTGGTATTTCTTCCTCGTGCGAAACTCACCCCGTTTTCGCCGCTGAGGGATGGGATCCTTACAGATAGTGAGCAGTTGATAAGAATTGTGCGCGTAGTGTGAGGTCTAACAAGTGACAAAATATTTTTTTTTTCAAAGGAAATAAAAAAATGAACATGAAATAAAAGCTGTTCTGTGCAGGCCCGGTGCCCACACACTGTCAAAGCTGCCCATTCTGTTCACTGTTTCTGTAGACACCCCGCCTTGGACCGCTCACCCCGATTGCACATTTGATTTTGTGTTCCTCCCCATTTTAAGTGTTTCTCGTTAGTTTCTGTCACTTCCGTTAAGTTCCTGACTGACTTCGTTAAGTCCAGGGACTAAACTGAATGACATGGCTGACTTTCCAGTCCATTCTGTCAAAATTGCCTTCTCTGAGTCGCGCGCCTCCGACAAGAGGAGCCAGGCGCGCGCCCCTCCCGACCCCAAAGCAGGAAGCGCGCGCCTCTGGGCGTCAGTTACAGATTTCTGGCCAGGATTCCCTCCCTTGCTCAATTTACAAGATTTTGCCCGGGAAGGATTTCTTGGTGACTGAGTTTTGGCACCAAAAACACCCTTCTTTCACCTATAAAAACCTCCCTTTACCTCCATTTTCAAGGATCGAAAACTAGACAAAAAATCACTTTCTAAAGGTTCTCCAAGGATCTCATCAAGCAACATTTGAAGTTCTTCAAATTGTAGGTAAAAGTCCATCTTTTTCTTTCTTTTCTACTTCATCTCCTCTCTCTCTTTTACTTTAATCAAATGTGCAATCACCCAAATCATTTTGGGACATGACTCTAATGATCACCTGATCTCATTGAGGTTGGTTAAGGAGTTATCTCCTACATTCCAAATCCTATTTTAAACCCCCCCCCTTTTCATGACTTAAAGAAGAAGAAGAAGAAGAACATTTTCATTCATGTAGATTTTGATCAAGCAAGACCAACTTTAGTTGGGCGAGATGGGTGTTTCGGTACTTCCCATCTCGTAATCTAACCCCCGAACCTCAAAACAAAGAATCTCTATTTTCGTAATCAAACTTAGGCTACAATCAATAGGTTTTTCTTATGTTCCTCCAAACATAGGTGGCGACTCTAAAAACAAGTTAGACATCCTAGGACGGCCCACGCGCTCGAGCCTAAAGCCGTGGTTTCCCGGGGTATCTACAGTGGCGACTCCGCTGGGGAGTATTTGAGGGTTAAACTTGCATTCTGATCGAAATCTACATCTTTTCTGGGCATTCTGTTTCCTGATGGGGGAGGCGCGCGCGTCTGGCCTTTTAAGCCTAAGGCGCGCGCATCCCGCATCAAGAACCAGAATCGCCCACTTCTTCATGTTCTTCATCTTCTTCTTCTGTTATTCTGCACTAATCACTTCTGCAGGGGTTACAATATGAACATAGGACCAGGGCAATCCCCTTAGTCCAAAGTCTGACATTCTGACAGGTGTGCCCCAGAAGCGTGCGCCTCCCATAAGCATTGCGCCATGCGCGCGCGTCCCACATCAGCACTCAGAGGCGCACGCTTCTGGGTTGGTTTCTAGAACAGAGACAGGTTTCAGTGACTGAGCAGAACAGTGGGGTGTGGGCACAGTTGCCTGCATCAGAACAGAATTGAACCCTCGGACTGTTTTAATTTTGTGTTTTATTTACCGGTCACACGGGTGATTCGGGAGTTGTAATTTTATGTGCTTATGTGTTTTGTGTGTTTTTCTTTCTTTTCAAAAAAAAAAAGAATATAAAATTTTTTTTTGTCACTTGTTAGACCTCACACTACATGCACATATTCGTATGAACTGCTCACTATCGAGTCGCACAAGTCCAACCCCAAACCCGTCGAGGCCTGTCCTAGAAAGTTTCAAGCTCCACCAGACCTTGGCTCTTTCGAAGCGGTAAACCTCAGCCCGTGGCGTAGTTCAAGACTACATACCATTCAAGCCGAGCACAAACCACACAATTCTAGTTAGGGTCTAACACTCCGTGACTCAAGTCGGTTTCCATGTACCGAGATTTCCCTAAACTAATGTCTTCAAATCATACATGCCAACTTGTTGAAAGGGACGCAATAAAAATCCGTCCCCAAAAGTGGTTATTTTGGACGAAAATAAAAATCCGTCCCCGCATGTATGCTTTACTACATTAATTTAGTTTAATCCCGATACGTGTAGGATTCACAAGCGCGATGGAATCCGATGACTATATGGGACCGCGAGATGGTCTATATACTAGTGTGACGATTCCATTATTTTCTTAGAAACCCCAAAAGGGATTCATTCCCTCCGACTTATAAAAAAAAAAAAAAAAAAAAAAAAAAGAGTCTTTTTTTATGTGGTTCGAGTCGTGTGCCCAACTGTGTGTTCTAAGCCTCTTCATGGACCACAAGTGTTACTCAAGACTGACAAGGGCCTCTTCTACAATATAGGTTCAATTGGTACTTACAAAGTCTACCGGGATTCAGCAAATCGGTTAGTCCGTGAAGAGATCACTCCAACAGCTCCAACATCAACCATGACCGGCAGCAGCAACACCATGTCTCTCGAACAGCTCTCAACCATGGTCCAACTCCTCCAAGAGCAAGTCTCCACCCTTAACAAAGAGGCACAAAGCAAAGACGACATTTGGCAATCCCACCTCGACAGCCAAAGGGAGGCCCACGAGGACGAAATGGAGCTAATGAAAGAAAAGCTCACCAACCTTTCCAAGGGGAAGAACAAGAACAATGATGATGAATCCGAGTGAACCGAGGGTTTGTTCAAAAGTCCGTATGTCAACACCCGCACCAAGAAAATGGGGGAACCAAGTTCCGAGAACAATGAGCCAAAAATGGTGGATTCTATCACGGCCTACATCGACCAAAAATTCAATGGGTTCAACATGGGGAAAGGCTCCGACACAAGCCTTTATCAATCATCCATCCTCATGAGTACTATGGCCGCTCTTCCCGATAAGTTCAAGATGCCCGACATAAGCAAATTCCTCACATTGAGACTTATATTTGGGCAATGGTTCCAAAGAAGGTCTCCCCAAGGTGATGGCTCAATGCTTTCCTCTCACTCTCGAGGGGGCGGCAAAAGATTGGTATGCTACTCTCCCGCTCACTGTCCGTCTTGATTGGGACTCCGCCATGCTTGCCTTCAAGAACCAATACCAAGGCAACACCACTCACCGGCCCACAAGGAAAGAGCTAGAGAACACTACTCAACGAGACAATGAGTCCTTCATCGACTTCACAAGGAGATGGAATGACAAACTCTCTGAAATTGTTGAGAGGCCGAACACAAAAGAGCAAATGGACATATTTCTCAAGTGTCTCAAGATTGATCTCCGCACTCACCTAAGTGGGGCTTTCTACTCCGACTTCTCCCAAATGTATGAGGCGGGGGTACGCATGGATGACTTGCTCAAGGAGATTAAGAAGACCACTCCTACTTACCGCTACAAGGCCGCTTCCAACTCCACAAAAGAGGCCTCGGTCAATGCCGTCACTATTGACAAGGGGAATTACAAAAAGGTTCCTCCACCTCAAGGGAAGAAGTCCCGAAGTGACCGTGTCTATACGCCTCTCCAAGGCATGACTCAAACCGAAGTGTTCGAGGTCCTCAAGGCAAAGGGTCAAGTCACACCCGTGCAAGGGTACCAACCCAAGACGATCCACTCCAATCATGCTCACCACAAATATTGTGGCTACCACCAATATAGTGGCCACACCACCGAGGAATGCTTCGTTCTCCGCAATGTCATTCAAGATCTCATAGATAAGAAAGAATTTGTAGTGACTAATGACGAGCATGTCAATGTAATAGAGATAGGAGAACTCGAGGGGACCACCCATTCAATCCCAATTGTGAATGGGGGCCCCAATGTTATTAATAAACTTGACAATTCTTGTTATGTAGTGACTTACGATGAAGTAATGAGGGAAGTACTAGAGAATAGGAAAAAGAAGAAAGATGGGAACCTCAACATGCTAACTCGATCCGGTCGAGTCATAGCAAGCAACCCTTCCACTTCCGCACCGAGCTCCTCTTCTCAAAGACCGCAAGCTCACAACACTCCCGAAGATCCTCTACTTGTCCAACTCAAGAAAACTCAAGCCAACATCTCTATTTGGGACCTCATTGCATCCTCGAAGAAACACCGAGATCTTGTCATCCGCAATCTCGATGATACATCAGTCTCTCCCGATACTACTCCCGAGGACCTCACGGCAATGATCGGTCACATTCATTTTGGCAACGTCATCACCTTTGCCGATATGGACCTTCCACCATTTGGTTCCGACCACAACGAAGCTATTTACCTCAAGGTACGAGCAAGGGGAAGCCCGTCTCAAGAGTCTTAGTGGACGGCGGTTCCGCGCTCAATCTCATGCCTGGTAGAATCATGGGCATACTGGGGCTTAAGGATTCTGATTTGAAGCCTTCTACTCAAGTAATCCGAGGTTATGACAGCACCGCCCGTACAGTCATGGGTATGATCGAAATAGACATTGAGTTTGGGAGCATGGTCATGTCCGTTCCATTCCAAGTACTTGATATCCCGGCCTCGTTCAACTTACTGTTGGGTCGACCATGGATTCACAGTGCTAATGCCGTACCATCAACTCTCCACCAATGTGTCAAGATCCGAAATGGTGATGAAATAGTGACCGTAATGGCTGAAAACATCACTATCCACAGAAAAGGTGAGCCCGTCCACCAAGTTCAGCATGGTCTACCAGACTCCACTCTCTCCGGCGTCTCAATCAACGCCATTGACAAAGAAGGGGGAAACAGATCATGGACCCCCAGCAATCACAAAGTCCTCCGCATGATGAGGAATATAGACTACTTCCCGGGTTTAGGCTTAGGGAAATATCAACAAGGAATCCTACATCCCGTGCAAGTCCCATTTGTCAAGAACACCTTCGGTTTGGGGTATGAGCCTCCAAAGAAGACTTGAAACAAGAGCAAGCGATCAAGAACGAAAAGGCCCGAGCTCGTAAAGAAGGCCGTCGTTATGAAGTCCCTAATCTAAGGCCTTACCGCAAGACGTTGAATGGTTATTTTGTCCGCCAAGGGGAAGACGTTCCATACATGATCTTTCCCGAGCCGTGGGTTAACAATAAAGGTGTCAAAAAGCCCGGCCTCGAAATCTTCTCCGATTGTGAGATCCAGAAATCCAAAAGGGAACAACTCCCATGTCACCCCGTGAATGGTGGGAAGGAAGATGACCATAGAGTCCGAGACAGAAATCACCGTGGGGGAAGAACTGACAGATTTAGCCTCCATGTTTGAAGAGCTTGCCATGATGAATGAATGCCAAGTTAACGCCATCCATGACACCGTCATCATGAACGAGATTATCAGTGAGATCCCGCCAAGCTCCGAGCCGATCAACAATTGGTATTCAACAAAAGGGCCCGAGGTATCCGAAGAATTCTTAGTCCAAGAAATGGGTTGCATACCTCGCACAGCAACAAAGGAAGAGCAGCTCACACTTACTTTCGAGTCCGAGAGTGTCTCTAATACCCTCACCCAAGAGGATTTGGAGGCCATAGCCGAGCGTGTGTTTCCTTTCTTTGCTAATGAAAAATTTGATATTTCTGAGTACCCTGAGATTGCAAACATCATAAATGATGAATTAACTAATAATGAATTTAACGAACAAGTTAATAACGATTCAAATTATGATGAAATACACCACGAAAACACAACATACTTAAATGAACTTGCTCAACAAGTCCGTAGTCGTGGCGAGAATGGTCCAAAGGCTGACGAAGAATTGCATGTTGTTAATCTGGGTACCGAAGAAGAGCCAAAAGAAACGAAGATTGGAAGCTTTCTTCAAGGGGACGACAAGACAGGTTGACTGCATTACTACAGGAGTTCGTGGATGTGTTCGCATGGTCATACAAAGACATGCCGGGTTTGGACAGAAAGGTAGCGGAGCACAGGATTCTGATCAGAGAAGATGCCAGGCCATTAAAGCAGAAGCTCAGAAAGATCAAGCCAGAATGGTCTCTGCATGTCAAAGAAGAGATTGAGAAGCTCCTCAGTGTGGGTTTCATCAAGGTTATCGAGTATCCGACATGGTTAGCCAACATTGTGACAGTCAGGAAGGCGAACGGCAAAGTTCGAGTTTGTGTAGACTTCCGGGATTTAAACAAAGCTTCCCCAAAGGATGATTTTCCACTCCCTAATATCGACATGCTAGTCGACTCCACTGCTGCCTACGAGGTTCGCTCATTCGTGGATGGGTTCGCTGGGTACAATCAGATTCTCATGGCCGAGGAAGATCAACATAAGACAGCCTTCACAACACCGTGGGGTACCTTTTGCTACACAGTCATGCCATTTGGGTTAAGAAACGCTAGGCTTCCTACCAAAGAGCCGTGACAGACTTGTTCCACGATATGATTCACAAAGAAATCGAGGTCTATGTGGACGACATGATCATTCACTCCAAAGGGACCGATGGTCAACATTTAGTCGATCTCCGCAAGTTCTTCGAAAGGCTTCGGCAACACAAGATGAGGCTCAACCCTGCAAAGTGCACGTTCGGGGTTATCCGAGGCAAAGTTCTTGGTTATATGGTCACTGAAAGGGGAATCGAAGTAGACCCCTCCAAAATCAAGGCAATCATTGACATGCCTCCTCCAAAGACGCAGAAGAGATTAAAGGTTTCATGGGCAGACTACAATACATCAGTCGGTTTGTGCACCAACTCACTTCCATGTGCGAGCCAATCTTCAAGATACTCAAGAAGAATGTGGCTCTAGAATGGACCGACGCGTGCCAAGAAGCCTTCGACCAAGTAAAGCATTACTTGACGTACCCTCCTGTTCTAGTTCCGCCGCACAAGGAGAAACCTCTGTTACTCTATCTCACTGTCAACGATGAAGCCCTAGGGGATATGTTAATACAAGAGCAACGAGCGACCACAAAGGAGAACGCCATTTATTTTGTCAGTCGCCGATTCCAAGGAGGCGAAAAGAACTACTCTGTCTTAGAGAAGTCATGTGCAGCATTGGTTTGGGTCACTCAAAATCTCAAACACTATATGGAAGCTTTTCCGATCAAGCTAGTAACAAAGGTGGACCCGCTCCGCTACATCTTCGAGAAGCCTTTCATGTCAACAAGAATAGCCAAATGGTACTTCATGCTCGCTGGCTATGATATCACTTACGTCACACTAAAATCCGTCAGGGGGAAAGTGTTCAGTGACCAGCTTGCCGAATTCCCGTGTGACGAAGTGAAGGGGAGATGTACAGTTCCCCGACGAGCATTTAATTTGTACTGCAACCGAGGAAGACAAGTGGCAACTTTTTTTTCGATGGCGCCGCCAATAAACACGGTTTTGGTATAGGGGTATTGCTTGTCGATCCAAAAGACATCTACACTCCCATTGCCATACGCCTGGAATTCGAAGCTACCAACAACATTGCCAAGTACGAAGCATGCATAGCAGGGCTCGAAGCAGCTCTCGAAAGAAACGTCACGGAACTAGAAGTGTTCGGCGACTCTTTGCTCCTTATTAATCAGCAATCGGGTAAATGGCGAACCCAAGACCCGACTCTCCAACAGTATGGTCAGCACCTTGAAGAACTGGTTGAACAATTCCAAGAGATCACTTTCAACTACCTGCCAAGGGATAAGAATCGCTTCGCCGATGTACTGGCCACTATAGCTTCATTAGTTGAAATGCCCAAAGGGAAAATGGTGAAGCCTTTCAAAATTGCTCGAAGGAACAGTCCGGCATATTGCATGAGTATCGAGATCAACGAGGTTCAAACAAACTCTCCGTGGTATTCGGATATCATGAACTTCCTCAAAGACGGCACTTATCCCGAGAACATCAATAAGAAGTCTCAAGCAGCTCTACAAAGGTTAGCCTCTCGGTACGTACTGATTGGGGACCGAGTCTATAAAAGGCACCACGATGGGATCAATCTCCTATGCGCCAATGAGAACCGAAGCTCAAGAGATAATGTGTGAAGTGCACGAAGGAGAATGTGGACCCCACATGATGGGTTTATGCTAGTCAAGAAGATACTTCGCATTGGTTACTATTGGAGCACTATGGAACGAGACTGTATCGAGAAAGTAAAGGTGTGCCAAGTGCCAATTCCACGCTAATCTGCAACATGCTCCACCCTCACAACTTTACAACATGGTCACACCTTGGCCTTTCTCTTGTTGTGGGATAGACATCATCGGTAAAGTTCATCCTGCCGGGAGCAATGGGCAGTCATTCGTCCTAGTGGCAGTCGACTACTTCACAAAGTGGGTCGAAGCACAAGCCTATCGAACCCTCAACGCCAAGAAAGTGGCCGAAATTTGTAAGATTAATATCATGTGCCGATACGGCGTGCCTCATGAAATCATTTCCGACAACGGCTCTCACTTTGAGAAGGAAATGGATGCACTTTGGTAGAATACAAGATCACCAAGCACAAGTCATCTCCTTACCGGCCCCAAGCAAATGGCGCCAGTCGAAGCAGCAATAAGACCATCGAGACCATTGTCAAGAAATGGCCTCAACAGGAAGGGATTGGCCCGAGAAGCTACCATTAGCATTGTGGGCTACCACACATCAATACGATCCGCAACAGGAGAAACTCCTTATGCATTGGTCTATGGTTCTGAAGCCGTACTCCCTATCGAACTTGAAGTCCCATCTCTACGGGTCCTCCTCGAGAATCAAGTCAACGAGGTCAACTGGATGAAAAATTCGATACAAACAGCTAGCCTTACTCGACGAGAAAAGGTTAAGAGCACTCGAACGCACGAGGGCATATCAGCAAAGGATGGTAAGAGCTTTCAACAAAAAAGTGAAGCCTCGAAACATCAATGTGGGAGATTTGGTCTTAAGACAACATCCTCCTAATGCCATGAATCCCCTGGGGAAATGGGGAACCCGATGGATCGGTCCGTACGTGGTCAAAAAGATACTAAGCGGTGGTGCAGTCGGCTCATGGATTTAGATGGTGACCAGCTGCCAAGGAGGTCAACCTCGACAAGCTCAAGAGGTTCTACGCTTAATAAACAACGAACATTAAAAAAAAAAAAAAAAAAAAAAAAATCGCTCGCTAGGTTGAAAACCCGCAAGGCGGCTAGGCAAAAATTAGAGCACGTGCAAAAAAAGAAGCCCGCTAGACTGAAAACCCGAAAGGGCGGTCTAGGCAAAAAAAAAAAAAAAAAAAAAAATGGTCTTTGTTTGTTTGAACTACGAAGACCTGAGCCTCCCAACTGGAGGAACGTAGGCAACCTTCGGGTGCGGTCTAAAACATATCAAAAATACCCAATTCACTTCAAATAACAAAATGAAATTTTTATTCATTCAATGAATTATTCAAACCATTACAACGGATTTATTGAGCAACAAAAGACATCAAAATATTAAATCCTAAAACAAAGTGGTCTAATTGCAATCTCTTGGGGTACTAAGAAAAATCTAATGTTTTTTAGGTTTGGGAACCCATTGCTTCTTGTTATGTCCTTTAGTCTTCTTGGATGGGGACGGAACATTCTTGGGACCGCTAAGATGGGAGAAAACGCTAGGACGGGACGGAGCTTCATCAACGGCTTTCCCTTTACCCTTATCAAGCGGAGCCTTAGCGGGGACAACCATGGGACGCTTCCACGCATATGAGGAATTTCCTTACCTTTCTTCTTCTTGGGAAAATGACGGGGTCTATAGTCCCGCACATGAACCACCGGTCTCACGGGTCAACAACATCGTCATTGGCCTTCCCAAACAATCAAAAACGCTCGGACGCTTCTCCCCATCGAGACGGACCCCACAGCTGGAACGGCGTTCACCATTGGAATGGACTTCTCACCCTCGGGGACGGAAACCTTAACTTCAAAGGAGAAAGTCATTGGGCCATTATGACAAGAATTTTGTGGTTTAGGGGGAGAAAGTGTTTGCAAAAGAATGCTGTGTGGCCATTCTGGTCGAAAATGGTTCAAATTTATAGCTGTTTGGAACATTCTGATCAGAAAAGAAAGGGGCTGTAATTCAGCAGGACAGAAGCGCGCGCCTCCGACCAGGGCTGCATAACGCGCGCGCCTCCCACAAGCAATGCCTGACGCGCGCACCTTTGACAGCAGTTCAGACAGAAACAGCCCTTGTCTGTTCAGAACAGAACCCAAGCACTTCAACATATCCAGCCTGCAGCAAATCAAATCCCAGCAACAAAAAGAGTTCAAAAGCATCGACAACAAGCACCCTTTGGGCAGACATTTGTTTGTGAAGAGTCGACATCTAAGATCGAGTCGTTAATAGAACATAAAAATGAGTAGTAAAATAAATAGGATTGTAAATACATGTTAAATGTTATTACAGGCAAAAGTAAAAGTGTTTCAATCCCTCATCCTCTCAGCCACAACAGCTCGGGCACGTCATCACCAACACTGTGCTCACCCCCTGCTACCGCTCTCGGTCTCCTCATCGTCATCATCATCCTCATCATCATCAGACTCAGAGGTCTCAATCACAACATCAGGACGGGTCCTCTTGGCAGCTCTCCCTGATGAACCGGCGCCGCCCCGGCTCCGGCTACCCTCTCGGCTCAGGCTCCTACTATGGCTACCTCCGTAACTCAGACTCCTGCTGACCGACTGCCTCGCTGAAGAGACAGCCTCATCAATGTCCAGTGCAGCATCCCTGCAGCCTGTCCCATGCCCCGAGCACCTCGGGCAGCTCCTCTCGCAGCACCAGAGACAGCACCAGCAGCATCCCTAGTCATGGCAGCAATATCCCTGCACAGCTCCAGCACCCTCTCCTCCAGCTGGCGGAGCCTCCGCCTCATTCCTTTGTTCTGCCTACCCAAGTGCCTATAAGCAGCTACGGGAACCTGTTGCAACAAAGAACAGGGAAAAGAAATTACAAAGGGACAGAAAAACAAGACTAGAACTGAGAAAATGCAAAGATGGTCAGAAAAACATACCACAGCAGCCTGAGCGGGAGGCTCTCTCCGGTGACATATCCTCGGGAACAATATCCCTCTGCTCCTCAAAGACCCCGAAGTTGGAATAAGTGTAATAAGGAGGAGGGCAAAGGAGGATCAAAACAATACCCAGCACCGGTGGGATAGAATCGGGCCGAAGTCTGCGGAGCAACATGTGTCTCCCTCGGATCAGTGAACATGAAACCCTGCTGGAGGTTGTGCTCCCGGAATAAACCGTAATCCTGCTCCAGATGAATGAAAGGGACAGCATCAACCCCCGCAAGATAGATGCCCGGTCTGCCTCTGAAAGAGCCCTCCAATTACGAGGACAGAAAGGCGGAACATCAGGAACCGCTGGCCTAGGAGGGTGGTGGAAGTCCGTCACTTGACCACCATGCTGCCAAAACACTCTCTCTCTGAGGTACATCGCCATGCACTCCACTGAGCTCATCAGGAGCCTCGAACGGGTGGGAATCAGGGTATGCTCAACAAAGGCATAAATAGCTCTCCACGGAAACAAAGAAAAGGCGACAGCCTCCGGCCTCAAAGAATCCAAGCGGCGCCGAGCTGAAAGCAGGCTGATGGGAGCAGTGCCGGTCCTCACGTTCCTCTCCCTATATGACCACCTCACACAGTCCGGATACTGGGGCTGACCTTCTCTGTCGATCTTAATGTCCCTCAGCTCCAAAACAGCAAAGGCCCATAGCTGCAAAACAGAGGCAAAAGCACGAATTAAATGACAGTTCAAAGATACAGTAAAGCAATGACAAGAAGGCCGAAGAGAAAAGGGAAAGCAGTATACCTCCACAACAGGCTGAAACCCGTGACCGAGCTGGTGGTCGAGCGGCTAGTCAGATCCATACCATGACAACAAGCAGCCAAGCCCGCTGCACCCCAGTTGTAAAGACCGGCCTGGTCCAAGTCTACCAACAAGTCAAGCAAAGCCAAAGAGGCCGAGGACCCTCCACTAGCAAACAGGGTATGAGACAGCAAGTACCATATAAAACAACGGGCCACAGCATCTACCGCCTCAGAGCAGTAACACCCAGAGCTCAGCTGCAAGAATGCTAAAATATCGGCGGATGCTCCCCCAAGTGACCCGGAAATTCTTCACCGGGAAGCCACAGTCAACGAGAGCCAACAGCTCGTCGGCAGTCCTAAGGGTCCCCCTCGAAACGCAAGGGACAGGCTCCCCCGCAAACGGCAGACCAGTCAATGCCGTAAAGTCTGTGGGCGTCATCGTGACCTCTCCCATGGGCAAATAAAAAGTATGGGTGGTGTCCCACCATCTCTCTCTCAAAGCCTGAATAACGTCCGGGTCATTCTTCAGTGCCGGCAGACTAATGATAAAAAGGCCAAAGTGGGTAGCCTGAACTCGAGCCCTCACATTTTCGGGCAATTTGTTCCAAATGGCCACTGGACCATGAGCTCCGCCTCGATCTCCGATAGGCGGCTCCACTTCTGGAAAAGAACAAGGAACAACAAAAATTTCATCAGCATGACTGCTAGAAAAAACGGATGAACTCAACACAAAGATTTCAATGGCAGAACAATGTACAGCAAGTGTGTGAACATGAAAATGGACATCCCAACATGTTTCTTACAACAAATCAGCAACAACAAACAACATGCAAAGAATGATCAATAAAGCTGCTGCAGCAATATATTTCGGGTAAAGAAAACGGAACTTCATAAAACCCGAAATCGACAAGAATGGTGAGGCATTCTTACCAAACCCGAAGTCACGAAGTGAGAAATGTGGGTATGAGGCCGGAAAGTAAGCAAGCTCGGGTCCATAGCTTCAACCCCAATTTCGGGCTCCTCGCCCTGTGGCATCTCAAACGGAGGTGATTGCTGACGATCCGACATCGTTTCTTTGACGGAATTGATCCTAGAGCAGCAAGAAAATGTTTTGGGGTGATTTCTCTACGAAAATTGGGCTTGGAATTTGGAGGGTTCTTCAAATTTTTGAAAAATGGCCGAAAACAGCGAACAGCCTGTTTAAATATGCTGAACTTATGCGCCAGGCGTGCGCCTCCCGACATACTCATCTGAGGCGCGCGCGTCCCATACGAGGCCCGGACGCGCGCTCTTCCCATCATCAGCAGGTTCAGGTCAGTAGCAGTCCCCATGCAAAAATCCATGCATCGTATCAAGGTTTCCCCACGAATTCCTAACTCCCTAAGTTCTGTCACAGTGTCACACCCCCTCAAGAGTCAATCTCAACATTTCATCCCCAGCAGGAACATTTTCTGGTCGCGGTCAACTGTGCCCGTACCCCACAATTCAAAAAGTCAAGTGTGACTCCAAATGGCACGAGACTTCAAAGCAATATTTCATCAAACGGATTCACTAACGGATTCGTCAACAAGGGTTCACCAACGGACTCATCCAAGGGATTCACTAACGGATTCATCAAACGGATTCACTAACGGATTCGTCAACAAGGGTTCACCAACGGACTCACCCAAGGGATTCACTAACGGATTCACTAACGGATTCGTCAACAGGGTTCACCAACGGACTCATCCAAGGATTCACTAACGGATTCATCAAACAGATTCACTAACGGATCCGTCAACAAGGGTTCACCAACGGACTCATCCAAGGGATTCACTAACGGATTCATCAAACGGATTCACTAACGGATCCGTCAACAAGGGTTCACCAACGGATCACCCAAGGGATTCACTAACGGATTCATCAAACGGATTCACTAACGGATTCGTCAACAAGGGTTCACCAACGGACTCATCCAAGGGATTCACTAACGGATTCATCAAACGGATTCACTAACGATTCGTCAACAAGGGTTCACCAACGGACTCATCCAAGGGATTCACTAACGGATTCATCAAACGGATTCACTAACGGATTCGTCAACAAGGGTTCACCAACGGACTCATCCAAGGGATTCACTAACGGATTCATCAAGCGGATTCACTAACGGATTCATCAACAAGGGTTTCACCAACGGACTCATCCAAGGGATTCACTAACGGATTCATCAAGCGGATTCACTAACGGATTCGTCAACAAGGGTTCACCAACGGACTCATCCAAGGGATTCACTAACGGATTCATCAAACGGATTCACTAACGGATTCGTCAACAAGGGTTCACCAACGGACTCATCCAAGGGATTCACTAACGGATTCATCAAACGGGATTCACTAACGGATTCGTCAACAAGGGTTCACCAACGGACTCATCCAAGGGATTCACTAACGATTCATCAAACGGATTCACCAACGGATTCGTCAACAAGGGTTCACCAACGGACTCATCAAGGGATTCACTAACGGATTCACCAAATGGATTCACTAACGGATTCGTCAACAAGGGTTCACTAACGGCCTTATTCAAAACATTCAGCCGCCGGATCATGCCACCCCATATATCAACAAATCGCTCACACAGGGAGCGCACCACTATCTCTCGCAATCTCAAACTCCTGCTTTCATCGAGTCTTTGCCTTTTTCTTGGTGATGTCCTCGCGGGTGTTTTTAACTTTCGTCGACGCGTTTTGCTTTGCAGTCAACGTCGCGAGGGGCTCTGTAGACACCCCGCCTTGGACCGCTCCACCCCGATTACACATTTGATTTTGTGTTCCTCCCCATTTTAAGTGGTTTCTCGTTAGTTTCTGTCACTTCCGTTAAATTCCTGACTGACTTCGTTAAGTCCAGGACTAAACTGAATGACAGGGCTGACTTTCCAGTCCATTCTGTCAAAATTGCCTTTCTGAGTCGCGCGCCTCCGACAAGAGGAGCAGGCGCGCGCGCCTCCCGACCCCAAAGCAGAAGCGCGCGCCTCTGGGCGTCAGTTACAGATTTCTGGCCAGGATTCCCTCCCTTGCTCAATTTACAAGATTTTGCCCCGGGAAGGATTTCTTGGTGACTGAGTTTTGGCACCAAAAACACCCCTCTTTCACCTATAAAAACCTCCCTTTACCTCCATTTTCAAGGATCGAAAAACTAGACAAAAAATCACTTTCTAAAGGTTCTCCAAGGATCTCATCAAGCAACATTTGAAGTTCTTCAATTGTAGGTAAAAGTCCATCTTTCTTCTTTCTACTTCATCTCCTCTCTCTCTCTTTTACTTTAATCAAATGTGCAATCACCCAAATCATTTTGGACATGACTCTAATGATCACCTCATCTCATTGAGGTTGGTTAAGGAGTTATCTCCTACATTCCAAATCATATTTTAAACCCACCCTTTTCATGACTTAAAGAAGAAGAAGAAGAACATTTTCATCATGTAGATTTTGATCAAGCAAGACCAACTTTAGTTGGGCGAGATGGGTGTTTCGGTACTTCCCATCTCGTAATCTTACCCCCGAACCTCAAAACAAAGAATCTCTGTTTTCGTAATCAAACTTAGGATACAATCAATAGGTTTTTCTTATGTTCCTCAAAACATAGGTGGCGACTCTAAAAACAAGTTAGACATCCTAGGCGGGCCCACGCGCTCGAGCCTAAAGCCGTGTTTCCCGGGGTATCTACAGTTTCTGTTTCTGGAAAATGACAGAAGCAGCGGCGCATTCAGAAGCCTACTCGAGAGGGGCGCGCGTTAGACTGAGAGAAGTGGAGACGCCCGCTTCTGA